>CM062289.1:231248416-231399476 GCA_031216915.1 Pictodentalium vernedei | reverse complement strand
TGCCGCGGTGCAGAGTTCAGAGTTACGATGTTGGGGAGCCTGACAGCTGCCTCGTCGTTGCTCGGTGGTTTCTCTCCCGGGTACTCTCCGGCTTCCTCCACCCGTAAAACTGTCACCCGACATGATGTGACCCTGGCTGTTAATGTGTCGTTAAACCCTAATAAATAAATAAATAAATAAATAAATAAATAAATAGTATCGCTCTATTTGTGGGGAGGGGAGGTGGCGATTGGTAAATTTTACGTGGAACAGCATTTGACAAGCTGCATCCTTTGTAAATACGGTTTGGAATAGAGCGTCAGTTTATTTGATCATCAACTTTAGGATGTTGGGCGGGGTTGCACTAAATTCTTATTTACCGTTAGGTAACGGATGGGAAAGTCGATGGACAGAATTGGGCATTTGTATGGGTGAGGTCTGTTGTACTCGTTCGGAAAACAATATTCCACTTGGAGTGGTCTTTAAGGAATGAAAAGGAGGCCTATCTGGCAGAAATGTGAAGGTTCTGGTGTTAGGAGGGGTATTATTCGTGTCCGGTCGGTAGGGCGAGAGTTTGTTAGAGATCAGAAGCCAGTGTATTGTCGTGCAATCTAATGCATTGGAAAATTATTTTTATTCGTCTTGGGGATAACATTGTGGTGGTGGCGATAGGGGGGAGGGTCACCTGTATTCAAACCTGATATGACAGTATAGGGTAGGTATAGCCAAATAACTGAGATAACTGTTGTTATTTCAGCAGATTTTCGGACACTATGACTGACAGAGCTGCGTGCTGACTATCACTTATATTGGTGGCACTAATTCCATAGTGTATTTACACTGGTGCCCAACGTTTTAATGAAACTAACGCTAGAATGGTATGCCACAGGCCTCAAGCTAAAAGGGTGGATAGATGGGGTGCGTCCCATGACCCTGTCCGTGCCGAAATTTCTCAAGTTGTTTGCCGGAAAAATTATTGGCCGCTCGCACGACAGCGATGCCACAATTTCTATTGTGCAAAACTATCTTTTGGTTTCATATATCCTTTATGTGTAAACGCTTGTTCGTTTTATTACTATTATTTTAAAGAATTACTTTTGTGAAACGAAAGTTTTCTTGAAAATATTAATAATAATAAACGAATGTTTGGGGCCCGTTTCGTTAATTATTGGTTTGCGGAAAAAGTAGTATAGCAGGAGGTTTTCGACCCTCATTACCCGGAATTTGCCTGTGCAGCTAGTGTTAAATTCCCATGGGAACCGGAGCCGGTGTAACTTTTGCCGGTGTAAAACTTCGGCCCTATCCAACTAGATCCGGCAAGCACTGTGCGTACAACAGAAATAGTATGCTATGGTATGTATAGTGATATATGTACACCCAGGGCTATGGGTATATATTATGGGTATGTGATTAAAAATGGAAGGGAAAGTGAGTTTTCCTTGAAAGTTTTTCTCCGCGAAACGGTTGGCGTTGCTATTGACAACATGATGCGCACGCGACGTCATAGAGATGTTGACCACTGTTGTTGTCCATTATACAATCTGACATAACGTTATTCGGATCAGAGTATGGCGGACCTTCTGGTATGGGGTGGCGGTGAAATGGTAGTAGGCGGTATATATCCATGTAGGCCCCCTATTAGCCCTTGAGCCTTCATATTATCCTATGTCAGCTATAGCTAGGTCAAGCAGTATTGTGGGGATGGGGTCATGTATGGTCGACTAGTGCGGTATTGCGAGATAGTCCTTGGTGGTTTAGATTGGCAGTATAGGATGAATGGTCTGTAGGCCTATTACCCCCCTTAGTACTATTAACCTCCCGACTCCTTTGTATTATCTTATGGCTGATATTGGTAGTTCGTAATGCTAGGTCAGGCAGAATTATAATCGTTTGTTTAGAACTGGGGTGCATTGTATATACCGCTGTAGGTACCCCTGTTAGTCCTCGGTATTATTAACCAACCGATTGCTTTGAATTATTCTATGACTGGTATAGGTAGTACGTTATGGCAGGTGAAGTGGTATTGTGGAGTGGGGGTGGGGGTAATGCCTGGCAGTATAGGACGGCAGTATAGTATGGACGATATATACCTCTGTGACCCTCATGTCCTCATGCGACAAAAATGGGATTGCATAACCACATATGTTTTCCACAAAGGGATTCCATGGGACATGAATCCCCTTTTTCTGAAATGAGGCCTTGAGGGTCATGAAAAAATCCCTCATTGGGGATTTTCTCATGGCCCTTATGACCTCATTTCAGAAAAAAAGGATTCCATGGGACAAGTCGTGATGAGAATCGGATAGGACTTCGCTGTAATAGGGGAGATAACTCTGCATAGAGATTACGGGGATGAAGCAATCTGTTTGGTTAGTTAGCGCCAGTAAAGTGAACTGATTGGGTGATCTCGATAGACGAAACAAGAACAAGAGCACTCGGAATAGGGTAGGAACTACTGGGCATTCGATAGGTTAATACGTCTGCTGTCGTTCTGTAGTACCAGGCATTAATTAACCCCACGCCAGAATACCGCTTGATAATATGAAGCACCTGGTGGATCAGTTGTACCAAGGGCCAAACACGATACATACAGGGTATGTACAGCCTATGCTATACTACCGTTCTAACTACCAAACATCATCCCCACCCCCCACAATATCACTAGACCTACCATAACGTACTACTTATACAAGCCATATAAGAAAACGAAGCAATCGGTTGGTTAATAGTACCAAGCACTAACAGGTTGCCAATAGGGGTATATACCGCCCGTGCTATACTACCGTTCTAAACTACCAGGCATTATCCCTACCCACAATACCCCTATGCCTAGTATTGCATACTACCTTTACCAGTCATAGGATAACATGAAGCATTAGGTGGATTAATAGTATTAAGGGCTAACATGGGACCTGTAGGGGTACAAAGCGTACATCGTATACTATCACACTAAACTACCATGCATTACACCCCCTCCCCCCCCCCCCCCCCCCCCCACACACACACATAATAACGTCTGGTCTTGCATACTACCCTAGACCAGTCACATAAAGCATTAGGTCGATTAGTAGTACCAATGGCTTTCGGGGGGAAACACAGAGGTATATATCGTTCATACTATACTGCCGTCCTATACTGCCAGGCATTACTCCGACCCCCACCCCCACCCCCACTCCACAATACCACTTGACCTGCCATAAAGTACTACCTATACCAGTCATAGAATAATACAAAGCAATCGGTTGGTTAATAATACCGAGGACTAACAGGGGACCTACAGCGGTATATACAATGCATCCTATGCCCCAGTTCTAAACAAACGATTATAATACTGCCTGACCTTGCATTACGAACTACCAAATACCAGCCATAAGAATAATACAAAGGATTCGGTAGGTTAATAGTACTAAGGGGGGTAATAGGCCAACAGACCATTCATCCTATACTGTCAATCTAAACCACCAAGGACTATCTCGCAATACCGCACTACCATACATGACCCCCCATCCCCACAATACTGCTTGACCTAGCTATAGCTGACATAGGATAATATGAAGGCTCAAGGGCTAATACGGGACCTACCATGGATATATACGCTACTACTATATCACCATCACCCCCTTACGAGAAGTCCCGCCATACCCTGACCCGAATAACGTTATGTCAGATTGTATAGTGGACAACAACAGTGGTCAACATCTCTATGACGTCGCGTGTGCATCATGGCGTCACGACGTCAATAGCAACGTCAACCGTTTCGCGGAGAAAAACTTTCAAGAAAACTCACCTTCCCCTTCCAGTTTTCATCACGTACCCATAATATATACCCATAGCCCTGGGTGTACATATATCATCTATACATACCATAGCATACTATATATGCTGTACGTACTCTGCTAAGACTGCTTGCCGGATCTAGCTGGATAGGGACGAAGTTTTTAAACCGGAAAAAGTTACACCGGCAATGGCTCCGGTTCCTATGGGAATTTAACACTAGCTGCACCTGCAAAGCTCCGGGTAATGGGGGGTCGAAAAACCTCCTGCTATACTACTAAAAAATATTGAGTAAGGATTCAAGTTCGTACCGATGGTCAGCGATCCGGGAACACTGTCGGAATATTTACTTCTCGACCCACCATGTCGGGGGGGGGGGGGGTTAAGATCCTATCTCTGTGCCTGGTTTTGGTGTGGGAATAACTGCAAGCTTGAATTATTTTTATTGCGGTTTAACGTTATTTACGGTCAGCCAGGGTCACCTCATGTCTGGCAGTTTTTACGGGTGATGGAAGCCAGAGAAAACCACCGAGCAGCGGCGAGCAACTGTCAGACGCACCAACGTACTAACTCTGCATAGGGTCATCATTGCTTGAAGAAGGCAAGTGCGCCTTAGACGTATACACGGTGCGCCTTAGTACACAGCGACACCGTGTCATCGCGTGGGCAATCGGGATTCAGTTCCTTACCCAAGGGCACAATTCCGATACCGCTAGTCATGATTAATCGGTGAATCTCTCGGTTTAAAGTTCAAAGCTCCAGCCACTGGCAAGCTTCAATGGACCGCTTGGTTCATCCATAAGACGGCCCTTATCAGGGCCATCGAAATGTTTGAAACGAACACTTGTTCACTTAACACATTGCCATGAACATTAACCCCCCCCCCCCCCCCCCCCCCCCTCTCTCCCCCACCCTGCACCCAGAGATAAAGTTATTTCCACTCGATACAAGTAAAATTCAATTTGTCGAGATTCATATAGGCGTATGCTAAATTTCGAAGAGTAAAAAATCCATTATCCTAACCCCTTACAACATGTAATATAACAGGCGCATCCCGACGCCACTCCCTTCCCTGATGAGGAGAGCGTCTGTCGAAGAGTTTAGAGCATTGCACTTTAAACCGAAAGATCGACAGTTCGATCCTAATCAGAGGTAACTGCTTTGGGTAAAAAACACTTTATCCCGTCATGTGGGACACGGAGACGTTGTGTTCAAAGGCATGCACGTCGATGATTCACTTTCTTTCAACCGCAGCTAATGTTGCTTGTGCAGAGTTATTAAGTTCGAGAGTCTGTCAGTTGCTCGCCGCGGCACGATTATTCTCTCTGGCTTCCTCCCACCGTTAAACTGCCCAACACGATTTAACCCAGGCTGTTGAAAATGTGGTTAAATACAAACAAACTTTTCCCGAAAACAAACATCGATATCCAACCGGATGAGCCCGCAGCCAGAGGAAAACACTCATAACTTTGAAAACTGTAACCTCCTTACCAATATCTACATACGTATACCCTTTCAAGTATTGAAATTGTTGGCTATATACCTTCCTATACCTGTCTTGTGCAGAAATGAATAAATGTGCGACCCCCCCCCCCCCCCCCACCCCACCCCCCCCCCCCACACACACACACACACACGCGCGCGCGCGAAGCCACCACCACAATGTGCTGACACGCTAAGACGAGTAGAAAATAATTCCCTATATATGCATCAGAGTGAATATAATGATACACCGACTTTCTGATTTCTAACAATTTCTCACCCTATCGAACGGACATGAATGCCCCCTTGAGATTTCTAACTGGGTTTGGGCGGTCACTGCCTCCTTTTTCAACCATTCATGACGCTCCCCTGTCTGTTAGAAGTGTCGTTAAACCCCAGTAAAAAAATAAAGCAATCATGGCCCTCCAATCGGTATATTGTTTTTTCCGGAAGAGTACAACAGTCCACGGCCATAAAATGTCCAGTTTCATATAATCGAATTTGCCAAGCCGTTCGCAAACGGTAAAAAAGAATGCATTTACACCCGATACACAGCTTCCCAAAGTTTACTGCAAAATACATCGAAATGATCTTAGTGCGTACATGCTTCTCCCACCCTCGGAAAGTGCTGCCCAATAATATCAGTTTTACCCAATGCGCGGCTCAAACACTTGCAGAATACACTTCTGGCAGTACATCCCCCATAATTTAACTTGGTGGTGGTCGAGTGTGTTGTTTATCCACACAACGACGCTTCACTTGGGTGGCATGTGTCTCGTTTTGATTCTCTTTTTTATTTTTTCTTCTGTAATATTTCGGTAGTGTACTCTGGTGTACTGAGTAAAAGTAGCACCTCTTCGTAAAGAGAAAATACCCCATTGATATTTGCTGGGCAGCATATCTTCGTAAGGGTAGACTACTCCCGTGATTCACCATAGGTAACCCGGGGACGTGAAGTAGTGCTTAGTGCTCGTTTACTGTTGTAAACAAACTCCGTTTTAGTGTTAAAATAGAGGAGCCATTCATCAATGCTTCGGTGGAAGTTCTCTAAAATGGGTATAAACGATTGACTAGACTTGACTTTATCTCCATGTTGCGGTCACGATTACCCATTGTGCAGAAATATGTGACCTTAAACACCAATAAATAAATACTCCAGTGATATTTACTGGGCAGCACTTTATGGGATTGGGGTGGGTGAGGGGGGGGGGGTGGTTAGGGCTGATACAGCATTACTTATCAGAGGGTGGGGGACACATGTGTGCAATTAATTCTATTTCAATGTATCGCCCTTTTTGTGATGTATAATGCCGGGATGGGGAAGATATCCAGGGGCATGTCATGTGGTAGTCTTCAGTGAACCTCTGTGGTCTATAATGGCGCGATAGGGAAGATTTCCAAGGGCATGTGGGAAGTCTTCAATGAAACGCAAGCATTGGATTTTATTGAAAAGTGAGATAACGGAACTCAGAAGGGTCGGAGGTGGGGTGGGCAGCATTCCTGTCTTGTCAGTTAGGTGAGAATTTGTTAGAACTCAGAACCTGGTGTATCGGAATCTATCACACACACTGCTACTGAACAAAAGACCACGTGTTTGCCTAGCGAGATGAAATCTCGAGATGTTAAGTCGAAATTTCGAGATAAAAAGTCGAAATTTCGAGATAGAAAGTCGAAATTTCGAGATTTTAAGTCAAAATTTCGAGATAAAAAGTCGAAATTCTCGAGATTTTAAGTCGAAATTTCGAGATGTTAAGTCGAAATTTCGAGATAAAAAGTAGAAATTTCGAGATTTTAAGTCGAAATTTCGAGATAAAAAGTAGAAATTTCGAGATTTTAAGTCGAAATTTCGAGATAAAAAGTCGAAATTTCGACTTTCTGGGTGTGAGAATTTTTTTTTTCCATGTCCCTAATACGCTTCCGTAATATTTAGCATTAGGGTTGTCAATTTCATTTCACTGCGGCCAGTGTCTTCTCCAGACTCGACAACATAAGTCGCGGGAAACTTCTGAATCATTAATAATTTTTTTTCAACAGTTGCAATCAACCCTCCGCTCTCGAGTCTGGGCTCTTCAAATTTTGACTGAAATGATTCTTTGGGCGAACAAAGCGTCATTGCAGATGGCGCCTTGTTCCACCTGAAGGGGTGATTATGTTGCAAACTGGGCGAAACTGCATGTATGGGATGAGTTGCCATCATTATAAGTCGACAAAACAGAAATGTATGAAATCCAAACTTTCCGAGATTCGAAATCTTTCAAATAATCGAGATGGTTTCGAATCGAATCAGAGAAAATGTTCGAAAACCGAATCGAATCTCGAAGGTTTCCCTGACTCTAGAGGGAGAGAGAGAGTTCTTCAATAAAATGTAGCAAATCAATTCAATGAACTTCCACTTACGATAATAATTTTGCACTCTACTGGTATAAATTGTTCCATACACGAAAGATAATAAGATTTGTTTTATTACAATTTATTCGGTAATGCCTTTTGGCACTTTCCAATAAAGTGTCACAGAATTTAAATTTAAATGATTTTTACATCCCAAATTAAACTGGGGCACTAACTGTTACAGACTATAAAATTAAACGTTGACACAGCCAAGGCTACGATCACCCCTCTCCACCTAAAGTCGTGAATTTAGTCGAAAATTCAGACGGTTCTTTCGAAATTGTGCCCATTGAAGCACGAACATTTCACGCAAAAATACCAGCTAGCAGAATGGTGGTTCTACAGTCACACTTTAGAAACACATTTCGAAAAACCTTCCACGGGGGGGGGGGGGGGGGGGTCATTATCTCTTAGTAGGAGGGTCAGAACAAAAACTTCTCCGACAATAATTGGCGATGCTATGCGTCGGTGCATTCCGACACTACAGTTCATAAAAATACTGTTCATCGATACTGTGTAAAACACCCTCCAATCCCCATCTTATTGAATCTCCGTCTTATGTACCAAATGTCACCGTGAAAAATAAATTCAGTGCTTTTGGGGTTAATTGTGATTATTCGGCTGATCAAGAAATCGACAGAAGAAACGACGAGAGTTATTCACAGGACACGAAGGCTAGTTTCAATAATCACGCGTTCACATATTCACAACCGAATGAAGAATCGACAACACTTACTCATATCTTGATTGGCGACTCGGTAATCAGAGGGATTGACTCTAAGTTGCTGGCCAGGAAAGGAGAGGTTGTTAAAAAAATAGTGCAACCAGGTCAAAGAATAGAAGGTCTTATTCGCTGGCTACAAAACGCAGATGTGTATGAACATGTAACGAAAGTGACTGTGCATGTTGGCATTAACTCGTGTAGACATCAAATTGTTTCACCTATAAAAACAATCGAGGAGCTGCTAATTCTTTTAAAGCAAAATACCCACGGGCTAAGGTTAACGTATCATCTGTTCTTCCCACTCCTCATTCAACAGATATTAACTCATTAATCAACCAATCGAAGATATAAACTGCCATGTGATACCATCGGATGTGACTTCCAAGACAACACCGGGGGCTTTATATCACACAGTGGCGTTCTTCAAACACATCTTTATCGGGATGATTGGCATGTAAATACTTCAGGTATCAAAGTGCTAGCTAAGAGAATTAAATATTCTTCCAACAGTGCCAGTTCACCAAACCAATTCAGTTATAATGTGAATTATGTTCGTGACCGACAACAGCCCTACCGCAGACACCATTATCCAAACATTCAGCCAACAATGGCACAGGGGAACATTGGAAATTATTGCGCTGGTCAAAGCGATACAATGCGCACTGTCAATAGTGAACAACATATACAGTTCAGTAATAATCACCAGGAACGTCAAACATTTAACAACAATGAAGTGGCATTTTTGTGCCAGCAATTATCAAGGGTTTTAATGCATATCGACTCCTAAAGTCCGAGAGTTTAGAAATGAAACAGAAATTACGCACACATTAGAATTACTATTTTCTCTGCAAATGTTATTTCAATACTTTCACATGAGAAGACTCATAAGCCTTTCGTGTGATACTATTGTTATAATTCAACAAGTCAAGTCTTTTTTATATTATTTATCGATATACTATCTCAATATCCTCATACGAGAGCGCTTTTGAGCAGCTCCCGTGTGATGATGCTATTATAATTCATTAGGATAAGGGGGGGGGGGGGAATAAATAAATAAAAACCCCAATATTACTACTATCCGTTCTAGATTATCTGCTATGTCAGAGTATTAATTGTAAACGACGAGTATTTCAAAGTATATCTTCAATTTTTATAATAGTCCAACCCTTGACTAGAAGTTTGCAGATAACTAATTTTTCAGCTATTTATTATGAATAATATTGCAGTAATTCCGATAGAATGACCACTGAAGTATGGTTTATTTAAATATGCAACGTAAATTATCACGAGTTATCTAATGTTGACTCTCTCCAGTTCTACTTGGCCAGCGTTGTTAAATAATAGATTCATCATGTCTGCACGTTCGAAATGCAAAATATTTCCCAAAATTGGCTACACTGTGTGGAATACACAAGGTCTTGTGAGTAAACTCTCAGACCCATGTTTCCTTAATTTGTTGAACAGGTACGATTTTATAACAATTCTAGAATCTTGGCATGGTAGCGACGACGATATAGATATACCGGGATATACCTGCTTGGATCTGTGTCGCAATAACGCCAAATATAAAAAAGGTGGTATTGCGTTCTATTATCTTGACAGATATAAACCGTTCTTCCAGAGATCATTTTCTATCGACGGTCTGTCCCTGTGGGCACAATTTGATGGTCAAATGTTCAACTTGAAAGATCCAGTGCTTTTCGTGTCCATGTATGTACCTCCCCAAAACTCTACATACTGGAGAACAGAGGCAAGTGATACACCCATCTTTTGTAGCATGAAAAATAAATTGAACGAATGTGATGAGAAGGTGTTGGTGATAATGGGTGGAGACACAAATGCCCGTACTGGCGTGTCTCCGGATTATATTACAGATGATACTGACAGGCACATTCCGCTCCCCGATTTTTACACAATCGACAACTGTCGAGCTCGTACGAGTCTGGATAAAACACTGAATACCTATGGAAGGCAGCTGATTTCCTTCTGTCAGGCAGCCAAACTCAGAATTCTGAACGGCAGGGTTCCTGGGGACTACATGGGAAATTTTACAAGTTTTCAATATAATGGAGCCAGTGTTGTTGATTATATAATCATTTCAGAAATGTACTTATCAGATGTAGATTACTTTTGCGTAAAAGCCCCCAATGAGTATTCAGATCACTCCCAACTAACAATGTTATTGAAATACAGGAACACCTCTAATACATCCGACGTAAATCTAAAATATAAATATACCATGACCAAATTCACACTAAGGTGGACACCTGATAGCCAGATGAGAGCTATAAGAGCAATTTATGGCCACGATGTTGAATATAAAAAACAGCAGTTTCTGATGAAACCCTACACTCAGGATAGAAAAGGCACTACTGACGCCGTGGCCGAATTCAGTGAGTTATTGGGTATTATTAACACAGCTGCAACAAAAAGAATAACTCTCAGGAAATCGAAAATGAGACCTAAGAAGAGATGGTTTGATAGCGAATGCAAACAACTAAAAAGTGCTCTGGATGACGCTATAAAACGTTTGCAACGCACACCCCACGACAGGTCCTTGATTCAGAAATTTTATTCTGCCAAAAAAGCATATAAGAAAACACTAAAAAGAAAATCAAAGTTATACTTCAAAAGCATATGCGATAAACTAGAACACCTGTCAACATCTGACCCCAGAGAATACTGGAAAACAATTAATTCATTGAGAAAAAACAAAGCCGCAGATCAACATCTGGATGCCGACAGAACTGTAGATTTCTTTGGTGATCTTCTCTGTAGACCTAGACCACCGAACAAATCTAAAAGTCCTGACACGTTTAGCAGAAATCAAGATTATCAGTTTGCACTTAATAATGGTTCATTTACTGCCGATGAAATTATGTACTCAGTTAAACGACTCAAAAACAAAAAAGCATCTGGTTGCGACAATATATCAAACGAACTGCTTAAAACGGTTACCCCACATCTAATCGATCACTTAATTAAACTTTTCAACCAGGTGTTTGAATCACACCATTATCCACTGACTTGGAGCAATACTGTACTAACAACTATCTACAAGAAAGGTGATAGATATGATCCAAATAATTACAGAGCAATAGCCGTAAGCAACGCGCTTGGCAAGCTATTTAATAAAGTTCTGAACGAAAGGATTAACACATTTCTTGAAGACAATTCCTTAATCACCGATAATCAATTTGGCTTCAGACAAGGTCGAGGTACAACCGACAGCGCTTATATTCTTGAAACATCGATAAATAAATATAAAAAGATGAAAAAACCACTATACGCGGTTTTTGTTGATTTTAAGAAAGCCTTCGACACTGTTGACAGAAATATTCTCTTTCAAAAACTTAACAAAGTGGGTATATGTGGTAATATTCTCGCAGTGTTAAGTTCTTTATATCAGTCAAGCTTTTATCAAATAAAAACCAAACTTGGCGTGAGCCCCGCACAATTATCGACAATCGGTGTTAGGCAGGGCTGTGTTATTTCGCCGACATTATTTAAAATTTTTATTGATGACATTGGACACATTTTTGATGAAAAATGTGCACCTGTAAAATTAAATAATACTACATTAAATCATCTGCTTTTCGCAGATGATCTGGTGCTGATATCAGACAACCCCTACGGATTGCAACGATGTTTAGACCAATTGGACGATTACTCTGTTAGAAACGGGCTCCATGTAAATGTAGATAAAACAAAGGCGATGACATTCCACTCCCGTAAAGTTAGAATGCCTAACTTCCACATTGGTTCAAATTCAGTTACACAGGTATCCGATTACACTTATCTTGGCCTATGTTTCGCAAAAAATGGAAACTTAACAAAAGCACAACAAGAATTAAGCAAAAAGGGCATGAAAGTACTGTACAGTCTACTAAATACTTTCAAAAAGGAATGGCCACCTCCGATAATTCTTCTCACTAAACTTTTCGATTCACTTATTAAGCCTATTCTTTTATATGGAAGTGAAATATGGGCGTCTGAAATAAACAACACACACGGTGATAAGGTTCCGTGTGAACATGTTCATCTACAGTTCTGTAAAAGCCTACTCGGCGTTAACAGGAAATCATCCAACCACGCAGCGAGAGCGGAATTAGGTCGATATCCTGTGCACATAGAGGCTACGATGCAAATGATTAAATATGCAACCAAATTGTACCAGAAGTCTTCTTCAACACTGTTGACTGAGGCTAGAATTGAGTCTGAAAATTATACATTACCAGATTCAATCATTTCAAGATGTCACCGTCTTGTGGAAGATAGTGGTCAAGCAAATGCCCCCGGTAAACAACCAGCAAACCTTAGCAATTGGAAAATTGACGTAATTCGTGAAGACTTGAAGACTCGCCACCTTAATACTTTTCTAAATGATATATACAATGATGATAAGAAGGCCGGAAAAAACAAACTTAGAACCTATAGAGAGTTTAAAGACATTTATAACATAGAAATTTATTTACTGAACACAACTTCGGAACATGCAAAAAATCTGTTCACCCGATTACGTATTAGTAATCACAACTTAATGATTGAAAAGGGTAGACATATGCAGCCCCCATTACCTGTACATAAAAGGTTATGTAAGGTCTGTAACAATGGTAATATAGAAAATGAATTCCACTTTGTTATGGATTGTAAGAGATATGACTCTATACGTGCTGACTCCTATCGCAAAATCGAGAGAGAATATCCAGATTTTGTTGGTATGAGTAGCTCTGAGAGATTCGTATTTCTTATGAAAAATGAAATCCCCGCACTGTGTGGTATCATCTGTAATATGATCCGACAAATGTTTGAATACAGAGAATGCTTGCTTGCGGCATAATACCAATTAGAATGAAATCATTAGCTATAACATGCACCAACTGAACATTAGTGTTTATGGTTTCAAACATATTTTGCAATTTCTTGGTATTATTGTTACTAATTTCAATGACATGCAATCTGCCTTGTTTTTGGTGTTCTTGCAATAAATATTATCTTATCTTATCTTAAAAAAGAACGCGAGCTTTGTTTTTCAATTTATTCAACAGAACCTTTGGAACTTTCCAGTAAATTGTCATAAAATGTGGGATAAAATGATTGTTACAGACCAAATTAATACTGGGCGGTATTTTTAAGAGCCAGAAAAATAAAATCTCAGACAGAAAATTTGCGATGCAAAGCGTCTAAGGTTGCAGACACTGGTGGCATGCCGCGATTCTGTGCTTCGCGAAATTTGTAGAAAGTTTTATGTGCTCGATCCATCCCCCTCTTTCCACACCCCACCCACCACGCTCCCCAGAAAAAACAGTCTATGTCACTGGTTTAACGGTACCAAAATACTATATCACCAGGGCCGAAACTAGGTCGCCGGATTTGAGGCGGAGGGTGAAAGTTTCTGACAAGGGTACTAATGTGGCATGCAGCAGGCATACCTCCAATTGTGAAGCACAGGGTTAGGAACAGGGTGCATCTTCCATTGATGAGTGGGGCATCAAAAGGAAATTCTGAAGAAACCAGCCTTAATTCGTACTATCTGGAGCTATCAAGTGCATTTGTTTGTCTTAATATTTCAATGGACTCTCGGCATTCGTGGGATTTCTTGCGCCTTCGAGCTACTGTAGCCGACAATTCAAGTTCTAGATAACAAGTTTGTTACATTTATTCTTTAGTGATAATTCCAAGCCTTGATACCATTTTATTTTTTAGGGGTGGGGGGGGGGGGGGCATCTCAAGAAGTGATGTCAGGGCTTTTAATCGCCAATAGAGGAAAATAGGAAAGAAATTTCCTATTTATAAGTTATTTTAGCTGGTTATTTTCCCACAGACGAGTTTATAGGAGGTCAGCCGCACCCCACCTCCACCGAAGCTTGGACGCCTGACACAAGAGGGAGGTATGGGGGAAGTTTTTGACAAGGGTACCAAAACGGCACGAAACGGGCATACCTCGAGTATATATGAAAACTATGTGTTGGTGAGCGTCCTGAGACATCGTGTGGAAATAGTGCTATCTATCAGGTGCATCTGTACTAATTCTCAGAACAGTTTGCTTAGA
Source organism: Pictodentalium vernedei (assembly GCA_031216915.1). Classification (NCBI taxonomy): domain Eukaryota; kingdom Metazoa; phylum Mollusca; class Scaphopoda; order Dentaliida; family Dentaliidae; genus Pictodentalium; species Pictodentalium vernedei. The sequence continues at coordinate 231,385,077 of CM062289.1, read as the reverse complement.
GGAGTCGCATCATCACCTCTCCTTCAGGCCTCGAGCCTTCTATAAATGTTAAGTCCCAAGGGAAACAATGAGAGGGGATATCGGTTTTCAACTTATCGCGAAGGGCTAGGATTCTATAATAGGAGGTGCCCGAACCAGTTTTTTTTTCGGGGGGGGGGGTATATTTGAATGGCCGTCTTGTAGTGTTTCGGAGGCCTACCCTAGACCCAACTAGAACCATCCGGTCTTTGTCGGAGGGAAGTGGGGTAGGGGAGCTTTATTTAGGGGTAGCCCCCCCCCCCGAGAAAATTTTGAGGTATTTGTAGCGTGTGTATAGGGCCTATATTGGAGACCATTTTGGGGCTCTATGTTGTGCGAAATTTGCATTGGGACAATGATTTTTTTTTTTATCCCGCATTTTCGAAAATGCGGGGATATAGTCGGGATCTGCGTCCGTCCGTCCGTCCGTCCGTCCGTCCGTCCGTCCGTCCGTCCGTCCGTCCGTCACACCCTGAAAGGTTCCTAGGGGATTTAATTCGAAACGTTTAAACTATGCTAATGTGTTCAGGTAGCAACTCTAGATGCGCATGAAGGTTTCGAAATTTTGATTTGGCCCCAGGTGGTTCCAGTGGAACCACTTTTATGGTTAGAAAATCAGTTTTCATCGAAAGGCTCCTGGGGTATTTAATTTGAAACGCTTAAACTATGCTAATGTGTTCAGGTAACATCTCTAGATGTGCATAAATGTTTCGGAATTTTAATTTGGCCTCAGGTGGTTCCAGTGGAACCACTTTTATCGTTAGAAAATCAGTTTTCATGGAAAGGCTCCTAGGGTATTTAATTCGAAACATTAAAACTATGCTAAGGTGTTCAGGTAACATCTCTAGATGTGCATAAAGGTTTCGGAATTTTGATTTGGCCCCAGGTGGTTCCAGTGGAACCACCTTTATCCTTAGAAAATCAGTTTTCCTTGAAAGGATCCTAGGGTATTTAATTCGAAACTTTTAAACTATGCTAAGGTGTTCAGGTAGCATCTCTAGATGTGCATGAAGGTTTCGGAATTTTGATTCGGCCCCCAGATGGTTCCAGTGGAACCATCATATCGTTAGAAAATCAGTTTTCATCGAAAGGCTCCTGGGATATTTAATTTGAAACATTTAAACTATGCTAAGATGTTCAGTTGGCATCTCTAGATGTGCATGAAGGTTTCGGAATTTTGATTTGGCCCCAGGTGGTTCCAGTGGAACCACTTTTATCGTTAGAAAATCATTTTTCATCGAAAGGCTCCTAGGGTATTTAATTCGAATCCTTTGTGTTTTTTTATGTGCCCCCCCCCCCCCCGTAACCCACCCCCACCCCCTCTTAGCTACGTCACTATAAAAAAGGCCTACCTGAGTGCTGGAATTCAAAGAAATAATGGATCCACAAAACCTATAATATGTTCCAGTCTAAACAACCGTTTCCTAACAACCTTAAAGCTTTCTGACGTAGGCTTAAACAAAATTCTTGAATAACTAATTTTTTTCATTTTTTGTCTCAAAAACATAGGTTATGACCCTTCTTTGGAATGAGCTTGACGAGCTCGTTCCAAAGAGGGGTCATAACCTATGTTTTTGAGACAATAAATGAAAAAAATAATGAAAATTAATTGGCGATTTTTGTGAATAGCGCTGGTCGGTTTTGGCCATTACGTTGGGTAAAGGCTTAAATCGTGTCATGTTGGACAGTTCCCGAGGAAAATGAGCGATGTCTGGCTGTGCAGTATTTCTGGACCCAACTGACAATTTGCGTTATATAAGACTGACAGGCAGCGCACCAGAATATTTTACAAAATTTGTTCTTCCGGTTGTTGATTTCATTTTATGGTAGCAAGAATATTTTCCAGACTCGAAGACAACAATTGCGGTTAATTGTGTCATTACGAGAAATTCTCCACAGGTGCACTGAACATCCGACATGAGTTTGGGTTCTGAAACATTTGGAAATGTCTATTTTTCCCCCCTGGGCGCAGATAATGGAAATGTGGGTGGGTGGGTGGGTGGGGGGGTCGGGGTGAAGAAGCATAATGTACCCAGCTTATCCATGTATATAGCTAATAGGTGGAGGGCCTTCAATTGGGAGGGAGGTAGGTGGTGATCACTTAGATTTCGATACCCTCACCCTCAACTTGTCTACTGGGAAGTAACGCGTCGGGGTAACGTCTGGTTGTTCCTGTTGGGATTTATGTTCCATGGGTATTTATGTACAGTTTATGGTATCGACCCCAAAATCGTGACAATATCTACTTGTGTAAAGTTATGTAAATACATCACCCCACTCCCACCCCCATTTCACCCCCTGCACACTGGTGTCGAAAAGTAAAAATTTCAAGTGACATTTTTTTTACCATAATGCGACTAGGAATTTAACCCCTTTTGAACGTCTTATAATGAACGAAATTAAACAGCGCGTTAGTACTTAATGGTCATTTATTTTATTATTATTTTTCGATTTTCTAAAGTTTTAACCCCAATTCATATTTTCTCCCGAATAGTGCTCAGTGACAACCGTTGAGCCAAATGTTATCGCAGCTTAAAATACAAATATAATCCTGCTGTCAAGACTTCTTAACTGGTTACTTGCTAGAGCAAAAGCCAAGACTTTCCTTGCTTTTATTTCATATTCAAACACAAATAATATTTTGTTTATATAAATTTGTATTATTACAAATTATTGGAGATAATGTGGGCACTCTCCAATAATTTGTAATAAAACAAGTTTTGAATAACAAATTCAGACCACCAAAAATAATCGAGTCCTCAACCAAATAATCACAAATGTGAAAAATATCTTGTTATTTGTACTTTCCGACGTTTGACGTCGCATTTTGAAAAACATTGAAGAAACTGAATTCCCATTGGCATTTGAACATCAGGATAATTAAAGTCTCAAAGAGTTAACCCATCCAATGTTGTTTGACAGAGCTCTATGATTGGTTAAAATATTTTTCCAAATTAAAATAAAAATCCTTTTTTTTCTAAAAGGTTGCTTCTTTTCCCTTGTGGATCAAGCTCGACGAGCCCGCTTCAACAAGGGATGTAGGCGATGTTTTTCAACAATTTTGAAGAAATAAACTTCGTATATGGTGATTTCTTTGTGTTCAGCCGAACAAATTTGACCACTTTCAGTCATGAAGGATAAAGGGTCAGTGTCTTCTGGACAAATATTCTACAATACTTTCTTAACTTTATCGAAGAGACATTACTTTTTTGAATAGTAGAAATGGATGTTACACAAAGCATCATTTTCTTGGTGCTGTCAGCAAAATTTTTATGTTTATTTTCCATGCATAAACGAGAACGCCAGAACGGTTCGTAAAAACCCTCACAATTCTCAAAGTTTTCAACCAAGACTTTAGTGTTAAAGATAATTTATTTATTTACTGTTTAAGGTCACATATTTCACTTCCTACACTTCACTTCCAGGGTTCACATGGGGAAGTGTTAAAGATGAGTGTGGGCTTGTTTGTTTGTTTGTATGTGTTTGTGAAGGGATGGGATAACGGGAAACCCTCTATATTTATACAGCTGAGATGGGCTGATATTTCACGTCCAGAATGTTCAATTTTAAAAATTATTTAACGTTATAGAAAGTCGGCGTCAGTTTTAAATAATTTTTTTATAATGTCAACAATCACAAATAAACCAGGACACCCACCCGTCTAAGATGTGAGGGCAACCATACGAGATCTATTGAAAAAATATTGGTATCATGTCAAAAAATTTATATTTTTTTGAGTACGTTGCATACTCGCCAGCTTCAGAATTGTCTCGTCTGGTTCTATTTATTGGAATGAGCTAAGTCCACAATAAATTGTGCCAAACTAGACTTAACCTTTTACCCAACGTAACAGCCAAAACCGGCCAGCACTATTCACAAAAATCGCTAATTAATTTTCATCAAAAACATAGGTTTGGACCCCTCTGTGGAACGAGCTCGTCGAGCTCGTTCCAAAGAGATGTCATAACCTATGTTTTTAAGACAAAATTTTTTTTTTAAAAATAGTTATTCAAGAATTTTGTTTACAAGTGACGTCTGCTTTTTCATGTTAGGTAAAGGGTTAACATGATTCTAATATCCAAAAACAACGTTTCAGTATTTGTTTAGAGCTTCAAAACTAATCTTACATCAGTGGTGAAGATAATGAGGTGTAGTCAAGTCTACGATCCCCACCTCCTTTCTCACACTACCAGGCTTTTGTCTGGAATTCAGAGTTATGTTCGACTTTTGTTTTTAACCCTTTACCCAACGTAACGACCAAAATCGTCCAGTGCTATTTACAAAAATAACCATTCAATTTTCATTATATTTTTAATTTTTTGTCTCAGAAAAATAGCTTATGACCCCTCAATGGAACGAGCTCGTTGATCTCGTTCCAGTGAGGGGTCATAAGCTATGTTTTTGACGCAAAAAATGAAACAAAATTAGTTATTCAAGAATTTTATTTGTATGTGTCGTCTGCCTTTCGTGTTAGGTAAAGGGTTAAACGATTCTCCTTCACACAAAAATACCGTTTGTCTCAACCATTGTCCAGTAAGAACAGGGGCGCTGGGAGGTTGGAGGGCCGGGAGAGGTGAGGGAGGGTCAGAATACTCGAATTGAATGCAGACCTGAGTCCATTAATCACGTCCGCAAGGCAAAGTTCAATTAGCAAATCGGTGTCTCACCAAATTTCTCTTTATCGATTCTATTTTTATTAAGAATTCAAAGTATTATTGCATAAGGTCGATACTTTGAATTAAAAACAAGCATTAATTTAAACCCTTTGAACCTTAAAGGCCACTTTTTGGTCCGGGAACATGAAACGTCATAGTTTCACCAAGTACGATGACTGTTCAGTGAATGTGTGGGGAAACCAATCAATATTTTCAAGGTACAGCTCGAAGGATGCACGTTGAAAATATTGAATAATATACCCCTTGATAATGAATATGGACTCATCCAATTGCTGTCATTGAACTGACTTGGAAGACCCCTTCCGGGTTCAAAGAGTCCAAAGTTGCAAAACAGGCAATTAATAGTAGATGAATCATAATCACAGCATATCTTAATCCATATGAAATCCCGTGCCCAAGGTCAGGGGTAAAGTGGGCGAGTGCCACCCCCCCCCCCTCCCTCCACACACATTTTCCGGTGTCACCGAGTCAATAAAACATTACATCTTTCAGTGAGGACACCTTTCAAATATTTTCTAAGCAGGGATCATCTCTTGTAATACGAGAGTCAAAACGACAGAAATTAGCGATGCAATGCGTCGCCTCGTGGCTTCACTCGTTTAGTCCAAACATGGACCCAAAGGCCGTAATATAATTGTTGGTGTGGTACATCACGAGATAGCAGGATGTACAACACTTAAAAAATCATATTACAGCCATATAGGGGCCAAGTTTGGACTACCGCTTGTTGCAACGCAGCGATGGGGGTTGTATGATCTCGACACCTTTCACAAGACAAAGCTCTCACGTCACCGACATTATTAAATGTCAAAAATACTGTAACAGTAAATACTCTTGTGTTCCAAATAAAAGTACAGGTGGGAATAAAAGTACGGGGTGGAACATTTATCAAAATTAAATAAAAGTACACACCCAAATAATAGTACAGGGTGGAAATCCATTGAGAGGGTGGGGGAGTAATGCTAGTTAATTTTATCTAAAAGCCTATACTTATATAATAATAATAACACTTTGGCCGGCCGCTGATTTGTCGCTGTTCTCGTATGAGAAGGCCTTGGTTACCCCTGTTCTACCAACTGCCTCCCTATTCCCACGCTTCTTCTCTCCTCCCAACATTCGGAGACGAACTGCTTGATGACATCCCTTGCCCCATTCTTCCCAATCTCTCCGATTAGCATATTCACCCTCTCCTTTGAGTCGCCCCCTAACCACATGTCCTTCATTCTCCCATCCCACTTCCCCCATTATTCTCCCAGTGAATCTTGTTCTTTTAGACTGGTATTTTGGGCATTCTAGAAGAAAGTGTTCCAGGGTCTCCACCACGTCCAAATTACACATCTGGCAATCCTTTTCACTGTTTTTTTCCAATTTTTCAACTCAGCTCCAGGGACCGCGACCTCAGCTTGAGCAACAGTGACCCCCCAAAGGTGCCATCAAGGTACTCTTCAAAACCAGGCTTCTCTTTATCACGCAGGCCACCCAAAGATCTCTTTGATTTGACCCCCTCTCGCCAATTACAGTTACAATCCTCCATGACCATTTCTCTGGCGATCTTTTTACCCTGGTTTGCCCCAACGTCTAGGTCCGAGATCTCGAGTGAGTAGTTCTCTACTAACTCCCTCACTTGGACCATCCACCCCGTCTAGATATTTGAGTTGAAAATTCTCAGGAACATTACTTTACACCATCGGCTATCGGGGAGATTTGCCAAATAATTAAGATAACCGAGTTTCAATAGGTCTATCCTGCCCTTGATCCTCATCCACCCAAGCTCACCCCTGATTGCTTCTAGCGCTGCGGCATTACTCGACCCAGTTATCAATCGGCCTGCATCGTTCTTCGGGGTTTCCAAGCTTTTAACAGCCATCTGGTTTAGAGGTACAACTTCAGTACCGTATGTTATACTTGGCTGACTCACCATTTCCGAAATGGTTTTCCCCACGAAAACCTTATTGAAACTGTTACTCCCTATAAGTTTCATTTGGTTAAGGATTCGCTTCCCCTTCAGAATCAATATATTTGTGTGGTTTCGGTAGATGCCTCTTCCTGTGGTGTTTATATTTACCCCCAGATACTCGTAGTCACTAGTCTCTCCTACACTAAGAAGTTTGCTGCTACCTTCCGGAATGCAGAACTCCCCCACTCTCCACCTTCGAGTGGGGTCCACTTTGCGGCCCACGGGTATAACTTTGCTCTTGCTTTCATTAAGTTCGAGTCTCCATTTTCTCCCACATTTCCCAACAATCCCCAGCATCATCGCTAACCCCTCTTCGCTTTCTGACACTAGCACCATATCGTCTGCAAAAAAAATGGCCCTGGGATCTTCAAGTCCCCAACTGCAACCCCTCGTCGCTATACAGGAGTTCATCTCCTAAGCCTTTGATGTACAAAGCAAAAAGAATTGGCGAAAGGATATACCCCTGTTTTAGGCCTATCTCCATAGGCACACGTTTTGTTGTAATGTTTCCCAGGCTAAGTTCACTCTGTACGTCTTTATATAATGCTTTCATAATCCCAACAAACTCGCCTCCCAAGCCCAGAGCCTCAAGCTTGCGCCACATATCCTCCCTCCATACTCTACCGTAAGCCTTTTTAACATCCAAAAAGGCCATAAACATCTTTTTTCTGTTTTGCTTTCGCGGATTCTATCATTTGGGATAGCGTGAAAAGATGGTCAGTGACTCTCCTTCCCTTCCTGACGCCATTCTGGATTTCTCCCCAAAAAACCCTTCTCTTCAATCACCTCCTCTAATCTCTCATACAGGACTTTACAAAAGACTTTTCCGATGTTGCTGCTGACAGAGATCCCTCCTCAATAGTTATCCAAGACGTCTTTTTCCCCCTTTTTGTGAATGTTTATATTTGCAGCTTTACTGCAAATAGGTTTCCCGTTGTTTCTTGTTGAAATGTTGTTTCCGTCAAGGCCAAGTACCATAGAAAATTTGGAACACTGAGCAGTGGGATAGGACACCTGCCCCATGAACAACTGCCTGCTATTAAAATTAATTAGCGGGGACATCTGCCCCCCCCCCTCCTGCTGTTTATTTTACCTAGGACACCTGCCCCCTGCTGTTTCTTTTACCTAGGACACGCGCCCCCCCCCCCCTGCTGTTTTTTCACCAAGTACACCTGCCCCCGTTTGTTTGCTAACGGGCCCCTCCCCATTGACCTTTCTATCTTTAGAAGCACCCGGGCCGACGGGGAGAGGGCGTGGTTGTGAGCATGGCTAGATTTCGCTGTAAATTGGGGTTGAAGGAAGGTACCCTCAAATCTGGGTCGAAAGTGGCGAAAATGACAATAGGCTACTTCAACGTATGGTAACGGTATAAACTACAGGCGATCTAGGCGATGTACAGACGAAAGATCATACCCTGGAGCCGGTTAGGCAATTTGGCACAAAAAAACTTTATGCTCAATCGGTGCTCTACAGTAGTCTACAATAGTGTCCAATTCCATTCCAAACTGATAGAGTCGGGACGAGTAGTACTCTCACTTTCCACGCGATGCGTGGTGTTCTCCGCGCGGTCCCGACACTTGCAACAGATGCCAAAATGTCGGCCAGGGTGCTTAGAACAAGTTCTGAAAATTAGAAGTCGCTGCCTTTAGCGGTCTGGACACGGTTCGTGTTTGTGTGAAGTGCAATTTTAATGTCTAATTGGCAAATTTTCGTTAATCGTTTCCCGCCAAAAAACCTACTCACCGCCGATTTCTTTTCACTTCAACTTCTGACGATTATCTAAGGTTTAAAGATAGTGTCAGGATATCCCCCCCCCCCCCCCCCGCCGCTGCAGCCCCCCCCCCCCCCCCCCTCCACACACACACACACTTCCCTACCTTGGCGGCGTTCTGGGTCGAAAGTCACGAAAATGGCAAGAGGCTACATTAACGTATGGCAACGGTATAAACTACAAGTAGTGAGGACGATATTGAGACAAACAATCATACCTTGGAGCCGGCTGGGCAATGAGGCACCGAAACCTGGGACGTCATGCTCAATCGCAGCTCTACAGTCGTCTACAGCACTGCCCATGTCCATTCTGAACTGATAGAGTCGGGACGAATAGTACTCTCACATTCCAAGCGATGCGTGGTGTTTTCCAGGCGGTCCGGACGCTCCAAACAGATCTCAAAATGTCGGCCAGGGTTCGTAGAACAAGTTCTGAAAATTTCAATGCCTCCAGCGGTCTGGACACGGTTCGTGTATGTCAGAAGCGCTATTTTAATGTCCAATATGCAAATCTTCGTCAATCTTTTACTGCCTGCCAGAAACCCAATCACCGCCAATTTCTTTTCACTCTAAACTTCTGACGATTCTCTTAGGTCTAAAGGTTGTGTTGGGATCCCTGGGTGGCGGTCTTAAAGAAGCAACTTCCATTTACAGCCAACTACCCACCAGTCACACACAATTGTAACATTTAAGTGGACTTATTCCAGAGAGGAGGGGGGCACTAAAGGAGTCTGCACCCATTCACGACGTCTTTTTTTCGAACTGGCTTGAAAAGGAAGGACCAAATTCAAACAGTTACCTCCTCTCTTCAAAACGCTATATCCCAGCCAATTCTAGGCAGATTTCCATGAAATTTTCACTCGTTGTTCATGGATAGTTGCGGCATCACTTTCCAAAAAGAGCGATACGAATTTCGTCACGTCAAATTCGAAAAGAGCGTATGCGCATGGATTTCTCTGAAAACATCTTGTAGATTTTAAGTAAAAATGGTCATTCGCACTTTTTGGTTTGAAATTGCAAGTTGCATGAAAAAATATTCCTGTTAGCACATGTTAACCCTCTACAGTCTGCCAGACATCAATATTTTGGATACATTTGAGATAAAATGGACCATTTTCAAATAGACAGAGCACTCAGTGCGTATGTGTCAAACAAACATAACTCCTTTTGTCGGTCATTAACTTGTGGGACGACGATGTTAATATTAACCCACTCCACCGTTAATGATGGTTTTTACCTTAACAATTTTTTTATCAAACTGAGTCATTTGAGACTACCATAATCACCTTTCTCATAACATCAATAAAGGAACTTCAGTGAGACAGTTAAAAACAATTCATCAGACACTGTGGGGGCATGAAAAATCAAGGAATCTCATCGGGAAAAGCCATGATTCTCCAGAATCATAAAGTCTAGTTCTGTTTGTATTTCTCCGATTTTCAACCCTGTACTAATATTCCGCCCTGTACTTTTATTTGGAACTAGTTAGTACGTTGGGGAGTCTGTCAGTTGCTCGCCGTTGCTCGGTGTTTTTCTCAGGGTGCACCGGCTTCCTCCGCCCGTAAAACTGTCCAACACGAGGTGACCCTGGCTGTTGAACGTATTTTTAATCCCAATAAATAAATAAATAAATAAATAAATAAATAAATAAATAAATAAATAAATGTACAGTAACATAAGAGAGTTTGGTTTTCGCCGAAAGCCTTTCAACCCATTGTGTATAATTTTTTGCGCAAACGAAAATCTGCCGTTCAATGGCGAGACAACGTAATTGTTTGTTTATTGGGGTTTAACAATACTTTTAATTGCCACGGTCATGTCATGTCAGGGGGACATCGTAATAAACGAAAACGGCCGAAGGATTAAATTATTACTGCAAGAACAAAATAGATTCAGCCACAATGTAATTATTATTTCGTGAGATTTAACTCAGGCACACCGTTGTTAACGCGATCAGGCAATAGTTGGGAATTCAAAGAATTGGAACTTCCTTCTTGTTTTTAACTTTTCCGACGAGTCGATTTGAATTTCAACCCGTGATCAGTTTTTCCCATTGCGGTTGGCGATCGGCTGCGATTTTCCACTTTTCGATTAAATTCTCCGGCTTTTCCAAACAGCTGACAGAATTTTCCGAAATTCCAACTCGAATCTGTGACCCGTCCGATTTTTCGAATTCATCGTTCACTATCCCTTACAATGATTGACCAGGCTATATAAGGGTTATAGAATGGCAGCTATTCAGCCAATACCTACTCCTTTAAACTGACTGCCAGTCCTTGTGTAGCCTGGTCGTTTTTACGGAAAAGTCAGGGACCTACCTGGGGAAATACATTTATCTTGTGGATAAAATGAGTCGATTTAAATCAGAGGAGGCCTCATAATCCATCTCACGGGCTAAAAATTAAAAATCTTACCCGGGGGAGCCCCTTCCCCCTCCTCGAGAGGGAGATGCCCCCACTCGAACTCTCAACACCGGCCTGCGCCCTCTCGGGACATACCTATGGTATGTCGTGCCGAGACCCCAACCCCAGTTAGAAATCGAACTGATCACACTCTCCCCCATTAAATGCCCTCTAGCTCCGTCCCTGAACGCGATACGCCCAATATTGTTCTGGGATACTCCTTCCCAAAACTCAGATCAAGCAAACGAAACCGTTCATTGCGAAGCCAGGTTCCAACAACATAAAACCGTTTTTAAACATTCGTAGAATGTGTTTTGTTTATAAATTCATCAAACTAAAGTTTGTTTGCTCGACAACAATGCTTATGTGTCCAGACAATCTTTCTGGCGCGAAAAAAAAAACCAAACAGCGCCCGATAATATTTTACCATATTTGGGATTGTGCTTGTCAATTTCATTTTATTGTGTCACGTATCGTCTCAAGGCTCGAAAATAGAAGAAGCGCGAAGAACATTATTAACACAATACGTTTCAAATATTAATTGGTTTACCTGGGTCTATACCCCCAAATAATGACACTGAATTGTCATGGAAGATATCACCAGTGTTCAAAGGGTTAACCCTTTACCCAACGTAACGGCCAAAACCGGCCAGCACTATTCTCAAGAACCTTCAATTAATTTTCATTATTTTTTTCATTTTTTGCCTCAAAAAATAGCTCGTCGTGCTCGTTCCAACGAGGGGTCATAACCTATGTTTTTGAGACAAAAAATTAGTTATTCAAGAATTGTTTTTGCAAGTGTCGTCTGCCTTTCATGCTAGGTAAAGGGTTAACAACACAGCCAACGATTACGTTAAACACAAGCCTTGGGTTTGGATTGTAAAAAATTGCCACAAAAAGTTTCAAATTGTATTTTCCCTGAGTGCAGATCACGAGCAACGGTGGAGGTATATCCCCCTCTAAAATAATAATAATAATAATAATTAATAATCATAATCATAAACGAAAGCAAAGGCACAACATAATTCTGCATTTCAGGGGGGGGGGGGGGGATTTCTTCTAAACCACGCTGATGGGTGCGTGTCACATTGAAAAAATGCCATCATCCGACAAGTGCCCATTCTTTCAAATTTTAAAATATTTCCCCATTTTCTTCCAAACCATAGTTTGAGACTTTATCAATGAAACAGGCTCACAGGGCTCATTCCAATCAGATGTCACAAGCTAGAATACAGGGGTGGCAAGTTACGACTGTTTCTAAACCATAATGGGTTAGTTTTTCACCCGATGAGCGTTAACAATTTCTAAGGATGAAGCATAAGAATTACTAACAAACATTAAATTCACAGCGGTAACTGCCCCCCACCCCCCCTCCACCCCCGATTACAGAAATGTTCCAAAATTATAGGGTATTTCAGATAGTTTGGTTTGTTCTTATACTTTTAGACTTATTTCATACGTGATTAAACTCAAAAATGTTTGGAGAATTTGGGAATTTATACTACATACGACCAGTTTACAAAATGTGGGTTTGCTGTTTTTCTATGCAAGTCTTGGCTGCCTATACTGGCAGCCAAGATTTGCCTAGAAACAACAGCCTGGGTACTTGTAACGTAACTTCAATGTTACCCGGGGACTGCGTGTTGGGGCACATGTTCTGAGGTAATAAAACCGACCAGGGTTGGAATTGGGCCCCCTAAGGGTTAATAAGTCGTCTGAGACACCAGTGAAACCCGAAAAGCTAAACAGGGGCACTTCAGACAGTCAGTATTACATATATTTTCTTCAATGCGGCCAAACAATCACTGACTTGGAATCTCCCTGGGAACCCTGGGAAATGAAGCAGTGCTTGTTTACTGTGGTAAACAAGCTCTGTTTTACTGGTAAAATAGTACCCGGTAACCAATGCCTGGATCGACAGTACTCTGAAATGGGCAACATGGGTATACACGATTGTTGGGCTTAACTTTAGATACATGTTATTGTCACGATTAGTGAGTGTATAGAAATATGTGATCTTAAACACTAATAAATAAATAAATAAATAAATAAATAAATAAATAAATAAATAAATAAATAAATAAATAAATAAATAAATATTGACTAAGAAAATCTACAGTGTCCCATAATAAGAGTTACTCGGAAAACCTGCTGCCACCGAATTGCCCCCCGTGGTCCTCGAGCTGAAACTTTACTGCTGATTCTTTTGACATTTCCACAAATCGTAAATAACAGAAATAAAAAAATACTCGAATCTTTGGTAATGATTTCGGCACCCTGCCCCGCATTGTACGGTCGAGAAAACGGCTGTATATTTTAACAGGGAAAATATTTTTGCTGAAGAGAGTACATTCTGTACGGTATTGGGCTAAAAGATGCAAAAAATATAAACTGTTTGGCTATCCAATGTTCGAGAGCAGGGCTCAGATGATGTCAAGCCATACACCCGAGAATACTTCTAAAAATGCATCATAACCACACCCCACACAAAAAGAGTGAGCTGTTGTACAAGAAGTCCTAACTAAACGGGGATCTCCAATCACTACCCACGTCACTCACTTCTCTGTCGCACAGTGAATGTTGGGGCAGCGACTAAAGGTCCTATTTGGTATTCAGCCGGGATGTACTTATTTCCGTGGGGATATTCACTGAAATTTAACGGCCCTTCCCCACTCCCCAGGACACAACACGATATCTGCCTGTAACAACTATACATTGGCGATGTCCACTTAACATCACTACATCAATTCAGCCCGCAGAACGATTCACAGCCATCAGGTTAACATTTTGGCACTGAACGCAGGTAACACAAGCGCAAACCGTTTTTTTTAAATGATAGTACCTTTTTCAGACAACAAACGAACCCAGCGCTGTGCAGAAAAAAGCCCCCCCCCCCCCCCCCCCCATCCTTTCCCCTCCCCAATCAAAAAAAAGAAAAAAGTAACAAACAAACTCAGTAATTTCACACATGGGCTTTTACTCAGTAACTGTAATGCTACCCCCAACACCACGGTCCCCACCCCCGTACTTTGAGCTGAACATGACATTGGATGGTACACAATCTTCTAAGTACCGTAGCAACATCTATTCTACAGAATAATTGAGAACTTTTATCCGTGAAAGATTAGGACAGCTCATCGAAACGAGCTCCAAGAGAAACTCGGCGAATTTCTTTCTTTAACTGTTTATACAACAATAATAAACATAACGGCCATTATATCCAGCCACAGCTATTCACAAAAATCGCCATTCAAAAATTATATTTTATTCAATGTTTGCCTCCAAAAGACAGCTGATGGTGCTCGTTCCGATAAAGGAGTCATAAACTAGGTTTTAGAGGAAAAGATATTTTTTTTACTTAATTCTTTCACCATTCTGGTCATATTAGATAAGGGGTTACACCTCCAACTTACTTCAAATACGTTAATCATGACTTGCCTCTTCTGGTCGATCAACCCTTTACCCGACATGAATATAAGACGACAGTAAGCTTTGCAAAAAAATAATTCTTAAACACCTAACATTTTTTAGTTTTACCACATAAACACAGCTTATGACCCCTCAATGAAACGAGGCTCGTTCCAATGAGGGGTCATAAGTTATGTTTGGAAACAAAATTTGACAAAATCCATAAAAATTTGAATCGAGCTGACCGTTTATTTCAGGTTAATAATTAACAAACTTTTAATTTTCCACTTGGGAAATGAGAGGTGCGGATAACGACTGAAACCCAGGGTGGGGAACTGATGAAAGTGTGTGTGGCGGGGGTGGGGGTCAGTTATACTTTTCAATTTTCGCAATCCCTCCCCCCAAAGCGTATGACCCCTCACAGGAGTAGGCTCTCCATCCCCTAAGTAGACTAAAATTAGAGACGAACGTAATTGGTTATGAATCAGGTGATTACGGCAAAGGGTAAGCAGTGGTCCCAGATCCTTTCCCCGACTATTCTTATCTTACCGATAATGAGTTTTCCCTAGTTTGATGACTTTTGCTTTCACTAGACACCGACAGGTGGCGCTTGGACTGCGAGAAGAACCATGCCAAGTGAAAATGTCATACCCGACAGCCCCGTGGGAATGGTTATATAATAGTTTTAAAAAGGTAAACCCAATGTTTTAATTGAATTAGAAAAAAAACATGATAAGGAATAGTAAGAAGGACACGACGAGACGTGCGTGTGTGTGTTCAACATACATTGCAGTTCTCCAAGGATTCTTTAACCACGGGCTCTCGCCACCGGCAATTTGATGAAATAAAAATACTGGGAAATTCTGCATCCTTAGAAACAAATGAGCTCGTGAGCTCGTGTTCATTTATTTATAAAGGGGACAGGGGGCGACGGGACGCTTTTCAAAGTGGAGGGGGTGGGGGTCTGGATCGGGCGATGGGTGGTCGTCGGTATGACGGGCCGACCATTGTTCGGCCCGTGGTACGACAATTTTAAATTTCAGGGTCCCAAAACCCCCATTTCCTTGCATCTGAGCGGATATTTTGAGACTTTTCAGGAGATATATTTGAAAGATTTCACTCTTTGAGAGCCGTTAAAAAACGTCGGTAAAGCATACAGGTGAGGTCTATTTATCAGCTTTGGTCGTAACGACCAAAGCTGATAAATAGACCTCACCTTTATGCTTTACTAGACGTTAACAGAAATTATTATCACTTTATAGGGCACTCCCTGGCGAATATTTTCATTTTCGGGGGCTGCAAAAAACTCATATGTTTCCATTCACATCCGGGTTCCCGGGCAATAATGAAAAATTCGTTTCAATATGGCCCGGCGGCCCGCACATCCCGCATGTACGGGGAGGTAACATTGCTTTGAGTTGGAATATTTGGAGAAGAGAGATGTGATGGCGGAATTTTGTGATCTTTGGCGTGAAAGAATTAAGATATACATTCCGCATTTAAGGCATGAGTTAGTTGCTGACAATGATTGTGTGGGAATTTCACACATCTACTACATTGAAAAAATGATAATAATATATAAATGATGAAAAAAATAGCAATCTTGATTTTTCTTGGTTTAACATGTACCTCTTTGAAATGTGATAATAATACAAATAACATTATTTTGTACGGGCGTTATGGTTCATTAATGGCCCTACGAAAATGATTAACAGCCCTTGGGCCTATTAGTGGCCCTCGACTTCGTGAGTATGATCTATTTCAGTTAACCGATTTTTTTAACAGACAGTATACATTTTAGCGTTTGCTGCCACTTACTGCAAAAAATGATCCGAAATCCATTGAAACTGAACCAGTACGAGAGAAACATAGCTGGCGAAAATATGGGGGAGGCTCTGGATCCGCCCCTTGCTTCACCAGTCATTGGTTGTGTTAAAATATATGTATACAAAAAAAACATGGCCCGACAAAAAAGTGTGTGTGGGGGGGGGATGATACCCCCCCCCCCCCCTAGACCCCCCGGTCCCGCCGCCTCTGAGGGAGATATTTTTTTCTTAGAATTTCTCTTTCATCAAATGGCCTGGAGCTTCTTGCCTGTGCTTTAATTTTATCAAATTAAGCAACAGGAAAATTCGTACGGTTTTGACTGTGGACCGGGTAAATAATTATTTTCAGCCAGCGCCCGAGACACAGAGGTTCAAGTTTAAAACCAATGATGACCTTACGTTGTTAACCCTTTACCTAACATGGAAAGCAGACGACACTTAAAAACAAAATTCTTGAACTATTTTTTTTTCATTTTTTGTCTCAAAAACATAGGTTATGAGCCCCTCTTTGGAATAAGCTCGATGAGCTCGTTCCAAAAAGGGGTCATAACGTATGTTTTTCAGACAAAAATGAAAAAAATAATGAAAATTAATTGGCGATGTTTGTGAAAGCGCTGGCCGGCTTTGGCCTTTACGTTGGGTAAAGTGTTTAAGTTATTCTATAAATTGAAAATAGGTCCATGCTTTTGTAGAAAGATAATTTTCAGCCAAACTGAATCTTACCTTTTATGAATCTTCCAATTCTACTTTTGAAAATGCTTTCCATATCCCGAATTGCTCCTTCCAAAATGTCCTCTGAATCAAACAGATTCAATCAACACAGAACTTTGAAAGTATCAATGTTTCATCCTCTACATGCTTAAAGTTGATTTGTTTTTGTTTTCCCAAGACGCTTATTTTTGTTAGTATCGATAATATAATATATATCATACTTATATTAAATTCTGCTAAAACAGAAAGGTCTCTATCCCTCTGATGAGTGCAAGCAGTGTACTGAAGTCGCTGTCTCGTCCGGAAGTGCGCATTGTCAGACTGATCAAACGGGACAAGTCGTCTGCTTCACAAACTCGTTTGCGCGCCTCGGTATACTTCCATATTTGGCTGAAGTGTTGTTAATTTCATTTTTTGCAGGTGTCAGCGCTTCCATCGGTATCAACCTTTCAACGCGATTTGCAAGGAAATCAAAGTGAATGTGTAACGTGGGGGGGGGGGGGGGGGTGCCTGAGCAGCAGTGAGTTACAGTCGTACATTTTTTGTTCCCAGGGAAGCGGTTGACGACAGGGTGCCCTTTAAAATCAACATCTACAACTAGACCCACATTACCCTGAATTATTCTGGGAAACTTCCCCGGGGTGGGGGTCTTACATATCTCTTCTCTCCCTTCTCTTTAAATTAAAATATTTGAATTTCCAAGAAAATACAATTTTACGATAGATTCGACAATGGATCATGGATGCCTGGACATAGGGGTTGCATGGGCGGGCTCATCTCCGCTGTACTCCGTTGTGCGTGAGGGGGGGGGGGGGGGGGGGCTTTTAGTTATTCTCGAGGAAGGCTCCGACTGACAAAATCATGATTATATTCTGTATCACCCAGCGACGGTAGAAATGTTCTACAAATGATATGATTTGGTTATATATCTAGGCTACAAACCTCGCCTACCCAGTTAATCTTCCATACCTTTTTTTTCTCAAAACTCCCCCATCCCCCACCCGTTTGTGCTTCTAAGTAAATTGACAATTGACTTGGGGTGTATGCCTCCCCCCCCCCCCCCCCCCCCCCCCCCCCCCCACACACACACACACCTCGGAAGGATTGTTTTTCAAAAGATTCTTGTTATATGGAGACATTTTGAGATTCGACAGTGCGTAAATTTACTCTAATGTGGTACATTAGTTGCCCAATCCACGCAGATCATTAACTTTGAGGTTAGGGGCGGGATGGGGTGGGGTGGGGATATTGATACACCACTGGGATATTTGATAATTTAAAAATACAGGGGCATGGGCTTCCCGTTACAAGATTTGTGTATGTTCTTTTCCCATGCACTATTAGTCACCCCTCCACTCAGATCATAGAAATTGGGATTTTTCGCATTTGCTATATGGAAGCTGCGAAAAAGCAGTGGTGCAAATCGATTGAGATTCTCATATACAAATTACGTGAAAATGAAATTTAACGTGTGTAAAAAGAAAATGCACTCCAGCCAAATCGATTTGTACAGAGGGCGATGTTTGGGGTGAAAAAACAACAGGGGCAGCTTCTTTGGCTTGAGGTTGGTTTTAATTTAACATTGTTATTGAATACATGTGCCTTTTTGATAAGTAAATCAGCAGGGTGAGCCCCCCTCCCTCACACCCACCCGAGATTTTCTTGGAAAAATATTCCCCAGATGCTGCTATCTGGGGACATTCTGAAGCTAGACAGAAAGTAATTTACGCCATATGCGGTGTTATCTGTAATTACATCAGTTCTTCTTCCACCCAGAGATCATAGATCATAGGCTTTGGGGTCTTACCGGGAGATATATGATAATTAAAAAATACAGGGGACCTCCACACAGATCATAGAATTTGAGAATTTTGGTGCATGCCACTAGGATATTTGATGATGCATGTAGAGGGGAATGCGGCCCCCTCCCCCCTCCAAAAAAAATAAAAATAAAATATAATTAGAAAAAACAAAACAAAACAACAAGAACACTCCCCCCCACCCCCCCCCCCCCCCCCCCCCCACCCCCCCCCCCCCCCCCAAACCAAAAAAAAAAAAAACTTGGTATTTCTTTTTTTCACGCGCCATTTGCTGCTCTTCCACATAGATAATATAATCTGAGGTTTTCGGGGAGCGCCACTAGAATATTTGATAATCGACAGGGGACATATGAGCCCCCCCCCCAAAAAAACCCCCAAAAAACAACAACAAAAACAACAACAACAACAAAACACAATTCGATGAAGATAACAGTTATGGGCAACGGCCAAACAATCGGTCTCTATGAAACTGAACTGGCATGTATATTTTTCAACGGCGACGTTATCAGTTAACGATACAGTCAGGCTATTTTTTCGAATCGGTCTGAGAGAGATTTTTCACCGTTGCGGCATTGCCGGACATGTACTATGCGGCGAAATTCCTGAAAATGACGCAACTCGCTTTCAAGAACAGCTCGATGAGACTTTGTGGACTTTTACACAGCCATACATTTTGCCAGAGAAGCCAAAAGCGATCACCGTCGTCAATCAGGGGGGCAAATATCATAATGCCTGCATTGAATACATTATTAGACCAATGAGAAGCCATGCAGAACCCGACAAAAAGAGCAGTTTGCGGATGAATGAGAAATACAGATTATCTCCGACAGCTGATCATACCATGACCGACCATATGTCACCACTGGCCCCCCCATGCAGCAATATCCTTAACCTCAAAATGGATGAGTAACCCCCTAACAAAAGTGAGACACCAAGAACAGCCATATTAGACCATATACTTGAGTGAAAAGACCAAAGCAGCTGCACCGTGGAAATTGAAACAATACTGGAAAATATGGCTGGCAGAGGCTCCTTAAACAAACACGTGACCCAGAAGCGGGACATCATAAGAGTGACCATTCACCGACACCCCCCCCCCACCCCGACCCCCGCTACCTCTTCCGGCACACATACACTTTATCCCCCCCCCCCCCCCCCCCCCAGGAAACACAGCAGATCACAACAGTGACACCACCGATTGCAAGGTTCACGGTTTTATTCAAACATCGACACGCTGCTACAGCTTAGTATTTATCAGGCACCGACACAAACAAGCATATCGGATATCTTACCGAAACGAAATGACAAGCATTTGCAACATGATAAACGGGATACCAACAACTGAAATGTACCTGGGTTGAGGTTGATGAGAAGGAGACCTTTGGTTGTCATACAATGCCCATCGGTACATTAAGTCTCAGTTATACGGTCACCCTTTGTATCTGGTCGCCAAATTTAACCAAGGGAGTTGGTGCTTCCACCTCCAGCTTTTAGTTCCAGTTTCCAAAGCACATCGACAGAGTACTGACAGCAACTACCTTCACAATGGACAAGTTACCTTCGCTCTTGCCCCGTGTACTTTCAGCTGTCCGACCACCATTCCAACCATGGTCGTCAAATATTTGTTCCAGTGAGTGATGAGGATAGTGATAGGATAACCCTGTTTAGTTATGGCTTTTTGTACAACTCACTCTTTTTTGTGTGTGGTGTGGTTATGATACATTTTAGAAGTATTCTCAGCTGTATGGCTTGACACCATCTAAGCCCTGCTCTCGAACATTGGATTGCCAAACAGTTTATATTTTTTGCATCCTCTTTTAACCCAATACCATACAGAATGTACTCTTGACAGCAAAACTATTTTCTCTGTTAAAATGTACAGCCTTTTCTCTGACCGTACACTGCGGGGCAGGGTGCGGAAATCACTACCAAAGATTTGGGTATTTTTTTTTATTTCTGTTATTTACGATTTGTGGAAATGTCAAAAGAATCAGCAATAAAGTTTCAGCTTGGGTACCACTGGGTACAACTCGGTGGCAGGCTTTCCGACTAACTCTTATTATGGGACACTGTAGATTTTCTAAGTCAATATTTATTTATTTATTTATTTATTTATTTATTTATTTATTTATTTATTTATTTATTCATTAGTGTTTAAGATCACATATTTCTACACACTCACCAATCGTGACCACAACATGTATATAAAGTTAAGACCAACGGTTTATACTCATGTTGCCCATGTTAGAGGACTGTCGGCCCAGGCATTGGTTACTGCGTACTATTTTACCAGTAAAACAGGGCTTTTTTACCACCGAAACAAGCACTGCTTCTTTTACCAGGGTCCCCACTGGGATTCCAAGTCAGTGATTGTTTGGCCACATTGAAGAAAATATATGTAATATTGACTGTCTGAAGTGACGCTGTTTGGCTTTTCGGGTTTCATTGGTGCCTCAGACGACTTATTAACCCTTAGGGGGGCCCAATTCCAACCCTGGTCGGTTTTATTGCCTTTGAACATGTGCCCCAACACGCAGTCCTTGGGTAAAATCGAAGTTACATTACAAGTACCCTGGCTGTTGTTTCTAGGCAAGTCTTGGCTGCCAGTGTAGGTAGTCAAGACTTGCATAGAAAAACAGCAAACCCACATTTTGTAAACTGGTCGTGTGTAGCATAAATTCCCAAATTCTCCCAACATGTTTAGTTTAATCACGTTTGAAAAATGACTAAAAGTATAAGAACAAACCAAACTATCTGAAATACCCTCTAATTTTGGAACATTTCTGTAATCGGGGGGGGGGGGGGGGCAGTTACCGCTGTGAGTTCAATGTTTGTTAGTAATTCTTAGGCTTCATCCTTAGAAATTGTTAACGCTCATCGGGAGAACAACTATCCCATTATGGTTTTGTAACAGTCACATCCCTTTATTCTAGCTTGAGACATCTGATTGGAATAAGCTCTATGAGCTTGTTTCATTGAGAAAGTCTCAAACTATGGTTTGGAAGAAATGGGGAAATATTTCACAATTTGAATGAATGGGCACTTGTCAGATGAAGGCTTGGGAGTAGGATGTCTCTTCAGAGGTTTGAAAGAATAACATGTACCAATTTTTGAATGCGACACGCCCTCATCAGCGTGGTTTAGAAGAAATTCACCCATCCTGAAATGGAGAATTATGTTGTGCTTTTACTTTCGTTTATTATTATTATTGTGAATTTAGTTACTTATTCCCGTTTCCTTATTCGACATCCAAAATTCGAAAAAAAATCAAGGGATATTTTGGTGTTGATGGTGACCCCCGAGGAATAAAGAAGATTGACACCTCAACCGCCCCAACCGGACCCCAATTAGAGGCCCTACTAAGGCTCCAAAAAGGGCCAGTTACAAAACATCACCAAAGTAGGTAAAAACCACGGGATATTTTGGTGTGAATGGGTAGCCCAGAGGATTGACACCTCAACTGCCCCAATCGGACCCCATTCAGGGGCCCTTCTAAGGCCCCAAAAAGGACCATTTAAAAAATATCGCCAAAGTAGGTAAATATCACGGGATATTTTGGTGTTGATGGGTGCCCCCCCCCCCCCCGAGGAATAAAGAAGATTGACACCTCAACCGTCCCAATCGGACCCCAATTAGGGACCCTACTAAGGCCACAAAAGGGGCCAGTTACAAAATATCACCAAAGTAGGTAAAAATCACGGGATATTTTGGTGTGGATGGGCGGCCACCGAGAATTGAAGAAGATTGACACCTCAACTGCTCCAATCGGATCACATTTAAGGGTCCTACTAAGGCCCCCAAAAAGGGCCAGTTACAAAATATCACAAAAGTATGTTAAAATCACGGAATATTTTGGTGTTGCTGCGTGGCCCCGAGGAATAAAGTAGATTGACGCCTAAACCGCCCCAATCGGACCACATTTCGGGGCCCTACTGAGGCCCCAAAAAAGGCCAGTTACAAAATATTAACAAAGCAGGTTAAAATCACGGGATATTTTGGGGTTGATGGGTGAACCCCGAGGAATAAAGAAGATTGACACATCAACCACCCCAATCGGACCAAATTTAGGGGCCCTGCTAAGGCCCCAAAAGGGCCAGTTACAAAATATCAGCAAAGCAGGTTAAAATCACGTGATATTTTGGTGTTGATGGGTGGCCCCCGAGGAATAAAGAAGATTGACCCCTCAACTGCCCTAATTGGACCATATTTAGGGGCCTTACTTAGGCCCCAGAAAGGGTCAGTTACAAAGTATCACTAAAGCAGGTTAAAATCATGGGATATTTGGGTGTTGATGGGTGGCCCCCAAGGAATAAAGAAGATTGACCCCTCAACCATCCCAATCGGACTACATTTAGGAGTCCTACTAAGGCCCCAAAAAGGGCCAGTTACAAAATATCACCAAAGCAGGTTAAAATCACGGGATATTTTGGTGTTGATGGGTGGCCCCAAGGGATAAAGAAGATTGACACCTCAACCGCTCCAATCGAACCACATTTAGGGGCCCTACTAAGCCCTCAAAAAGGGCCAGTTACAATATATCACCAAAGCAGGTTAAAATCATGGGACATTTTGGTGTTGATGGGTGGCCCCCGAGGAATAAAGTAGATTGACGCCTCAACCGTCCAATCGCACCACATTTAGGGCCCTACTAAGGCCCCAAAAAAGGCCAGTTACAAAATATCACCAAAGCAGGTTAAAATCGCGGGATATTTTGGTGTTGATGGGTGGCCCCCAAGGAATAAAGAAGATTGACACCTCAACCGCCGCAATCGGACCACATTCAGGGCCCTACTAAAGCCCCAAAAAGGGCCAGTTACAAAATATCACCAAAGCCGGTCAAAATCACGAGATATTTTGGAGTTGATGGGTGGCCCCCGAGGAATAAAGAAGATTGACACCTCAACCGTCCCAATCGAACTACATTTAGGGGCCCTACTAAGGCCCCAAAAAGGGTCAGTTACAAAATATCACCAAAGCAGGTTAAAATCACGGGATATTTTTGTGTTGATGGGTGGCTCCCGAGGAATAAAGAAGATCGACACCTCAACTGCTCCAATCGGACCACATTTAGGGGCCCTACTAAGGCCCCAAAAAGGGCCAGTTACAAAATATCACCAAAGTAGGTTAAAATCACGGGTTATTTTGGTGTCGATGGGTGGCTTCCGAGGAATAAAGTAGATTGACGCCTTAACCGCCCCAATCGGACCACATTTAGGACCCTACCAAGGCCCCAAAAAGGACCAGTTCCAAAATATCGCCAAAGCAGGTTACAATCGCGGGATATTTCGGTGTTCATGAGTGGCCCAAGGAATAAAGAAGATTGACATCTCAACCGCCACAATCAGACCACATTTAGGGGCGCAACTAAGGCCCCAAAAAGGTCCAGTTACAAAATATCACCAAAGCAGGTTAAAATCATGGGATATTAGGGTGATGATGGGTGGTTCCTGAGAGATAAAGAAGACTGACACCTCAACCGCCCAAATTCGACCCTATTTATGGGCCCAACTAAGGCCCCAAAAAGGGCCAGTTACAAAATATCGCCAAAGTTGGTAAAAACCACGGGATATTTTGGTGTTGATGGGTGGGCCCGAGGAATAAAGAAGATTGAGGCCTCAACTGCCCCAATCGGACCAAATTTAGTGGTCCTACTATGGCCCCAAAAAGGATCAGTTACAAAATATCACCAAACCAGGTTAAAATCACGGGATATTTTGCTGTTGATGGGTGGCCCCCGAGGAATAAAGAAGATTGACACCTCGTCCACTCGAATCGGACCCCATTTCGGGGCCCTACTAAGGCCCCAAAAAGGGCCAGTTACAAAATATCGCCAAAGTAGATAAAAACCATGGGATATTTTGGCGGTGATGGGTGGCCCCCGAGGAATAAAGAAGATTAACATCTTAACTGCTCCAATCGGACAACATTTAGTGCCCTACTAAGGCCCCAAAAAGGGCCAGTTACAAAAAAATCACAAAAGTAGGTAAAAACCACGGGATATTTTGGTGTTGATGGGTGGCGCCCGAGGAATAAAGAAGATTGACACCTCAACCGCCCCAATGGGACCACATTTAAGGGGGCTACTATGGCCCCAAAAGGGCCAGTTACAAAATATCACCAAAGCAGGTTAAAATCACGGGATATTTTGGTGTTGATGGGTGGGCCCGAGGAATAAAGAAGATTGAGACCTCAACCACCCCAATCGGACAAAACTTAGGGGTCCTACTATGGCCCCAAAAAGGACCAGTTACAAAATATCACAAAAGTAGGTAAAAACCACGGGATATTTTGATGTTGATGGGTGGCCCCCAAGGAATAAAGAAGATTGACACCTCAACCGCCCCAATGGGACCACATTTAGGGGGGCTACTATGGCCTCAAAAGGTCCAGTTACAAAATATCACCAAAGCAGGTTAAAATCACGGGATATTTTGGTGTTGATGGGTGGCCACCGAGGAATAAAGAAGATTGACGCCTCAACCGCCCCAATTGGACCACATTTAGGGCCCTACTAAGGCCTCCAAAAGGGGCGAGTTACAAAATATCACAAAAGTAGGTAAAAACCACAGGATGTTTTGGTGTTGATGGGTGGCCTCCGATGAATAAAGAAGATTGACACCTCAACCGTCCCAATCGGACTACATTTACGGGCCCTACTAAGGCCCCAAAAAGAGCCAGTTACAAAATATCACAAAGGCAGGTTAAAATCGCGGGATATTTTGCTGCTGATGGGTGGCCTGAGGAATAAAGAGGATTGACACCTCGACCGCTACAATCCGACCACATTTAGGGGCACAACTAAGGCCCCAAAAAGGTCCAGTTACAAAATATCACCAATCCAGGTTAAAATCATGGGATATTAGGGTGATGATGGGTGGTCCCTGAGAGATAAAGAAGACTGACACCTCAACCGCCCAAATCCGACCCTATTTATGGGCCCAACTAAGGCCCCAAAAAGGGCCAGTTACAAAATATCGCCAAAGTTGGTAAAAACCACGGGATATTTTGGTGTTGATGGGTGGGCCCGAGGAATAAAGAAGATTGAGGCCTCAACCGCCCCAATCGGACCAAATTTAGTGGTCCTACTATGGCCCCAAAAAGGATCAGTTACAAAATATCACCAAACCAGGTTAAAATCACGGGATATTTTGCTGTTGATGGGTGGCCCCCGAGGAATAAAGAAGATTGACACCTCGTCCACTCGAATCGGACCCCATTTCGGGGCCCTACTAAGGCCCCAAAAAGGGCCAGTTACAAAATATCGCCAAAGTAGATAAAAACCACGGGATATTTTGGCGGTGATGGGTGGCCCCCGAGGAATAAAGAAGATTAACATCTTAACTGCTCCAATCGGACAACATTTAGTGCCCTACTAAGGCCCCAAAAAGGGCCAGTTACAAAAAATCACAAAAGTAGGTAAAAACCACGGGATATTTTGGTGTTGATGGGTGGCGCCCGAGGAATAAAGAAGATTGACACCTCAACCGCCCCAATGGAACCACATTTAAGGGGGCTACTATGGCCCCAAAAGGGCCAGTTACAAAATATCACCAAAGCAGGTTAAAATCACGGGATATTTTGGTGTTGGTGGGTGGCCCCCGAGGAATAAAGAAGACTGATGCCTCAGCCGCCCCAATTGGACCACATTTAGGGTCCTACTAAGGCCCACAAAAGGGCTAGTTACAAAATATCACAAAAGTAGGTAAAAACCACGAGATGTTTTGGTGTAGATGGGTGGGCCCGAGGAATAAAGAAGATTGAGACCTCAACCACCCCAATCAGACAAAACTTAGGGGTCCTACTATGGCCCCAAAAAGGACCAGTTACAAAATATCACAAAAGTAGGTAAAAACCACGGGATATTTTGATGTTGATGGGTGGCCCCCGAGGAATAAAGAAGATTGACACCTCAACCGCCCCAATGGGACCACATTTAGGGGGGCTACTATGGCCTCAAAAGGGCCAGTTACAAAATATCACCAAAGCAGGTTAAAATCACGGGATATTTTGGTGTTGATGGGTGGCCACCGAGGAATAAAGAAGATTGACGCCTCAACCGCCCCAAGTGGACCACATTTAGGGCCCTACTAAGGCCCCCAAAAGGGGCGAGTTACAAAATATCACAAAAGTAGGTAAAAACCACAGTATGTTTTGGTGTTGATGGGTGGCCTCCGATGAATAAAGAAGATTGACACCTCAACCGTCCCAATCGGACCACATTTACGGGCCCTACTAAGGCCCCAAAAGGAGCCAGTTACAAAATATCACAAAGGCAGGTTAAAATCGTGGGATATTTTGTTGTTGATGGGTGGCCTGAGGAATAAAGAGGATTGACACCTCGACCGCTACAATCCGACCACATTTAGGGGCCCTACTAAGGGCCCAAAAAGGGCCAGTTACTAAATATCACCAAAGCAGGTTAAAATCACGAGATATTTTGGTGTTGATGGGTGGCCCCCAAGGGATAAAGAAGATTGACACCTCAACCACTCCAATCGGACCACATTTAGGGGCCCTACTAAGGCCCCAAAAAGGGCCAATTACAAAATATCACCAAAGCAGGTTAAAATCATGGGATATTTTGGTGTTGATGGGTGGCTCCCGAGATTTATATACCATTATAGGGGCACGTCAGCATCAATTCAAAAATGGTATCAAATATCATTTTTCTTTCGATTTCCCTGTGCCGAGTACCTGTGACTTAAACCACAAATCTGGGTCTGTAATCGAGATGGAGAAACCAGTGGCCGTTTGCATACCTTACGAGTTTTGACCCTCTTGCATTACGTGCCTTGTTCAGCGCAGGATAATATGTAGATGCACTGTTCAGGAAAGAGTAATGTGTAGATGTGCTCTAAAGTAAATACTATCCCAATGAAACTAGAGCTTACTTTGAACATATGTCAAACACAACAGTGATGACATGTTGGGTTGGGTTAAATAAAAAAAAAGTATACACATTTATGAATAAGAAAATAGAGATATCCGTAGAAGGTGTCGTCTTACCTAACGAACCCCTATCCAACATCGATCTGTCGAATGCGGCGAAGGATTTGAAAATCAAAGATTTTCTAGGTGTGTTTTCCAGAGATGCCTTGCTGAAGAGAAGACCTCGACAATCGGGAATGCGGAATTTTAAATCTAGACGATTTGTCAGACGAAGGCACTCACAGGGTGGCATGGTTCAAGAACGGGAAAGAAGAAGAATTATTATTCTGACAGCTACGGAATCTCATGGCCGAAAGAAATAAAGAACTATTTCGACGAATCGATGGTTCGTTACAACATGGAACGAGTGCAATCGCCAGATCAAGTGTTTTGCGGTCACCTGTGTCTCTACATTCTCAAGAGATGGTTGGAAGGAGATCGGTTTCAAGACATTCTCAATGATGCACATTAGAGAGAGATTTTTTATAGTATATATAAAGGTAAAAAAATTATTTAAAAAAATTTAATCGAATAAAAACAAAAAATAAAAAATAAGTGAAATAATTCATTTTTAATAAACTGCGTTTGAAATATATTTTTAAAACAAAAAAACCCCTCAAAACAACATGCCAGTCGATAAATTTGGTAGAAGTGACGATGAAAATTGACCCAAAAAGAAGAGGAAGACACTCGAAGTTGGCGATGGTTACGACGTTGCCAACTTGGACGAACGTTACGTTCGGAGATACGAACCTGGAGAGGAATCTTTGAACATGAACGATAAGAAGCTCTACAATCTTCCCGAGCCGATAGATCTCGCAGATACGGCGACTAAAAAATCGTCAACAGGGGGAATGCGGATTTCTAACGAATCATGCTAGATAATTACGTGGATAAAGCCATGATTGATGATCTCAATCTGAAATCCAAATGTTTGGTGAACGTCGTGAATCCCATAGATTCCACCGATGCGGCGACCAAGAAATATGCGGACAATTCTCGCGCGTGATTCAGTGAACATCTGAGAAACAGATACATTCAGAAAACGATGCAATCGGAATTGAACGCCAGTTCTAACAAGATAACGAACGTGGCCACTCCCACGAATCCCAAGGACGTGGTGACCAAACACTACGTAGATCTCTAACAGAGAAAGTCTGACAGACGAGAAATGAAATCGGATCTGAATGCGGGATTCAACAAGATATTGAATCTGTCGAAAGGTTGGCGACACGGATGCGGACTCCACCGCGGTCAACAAGGGCTATGTGGATTCCACCGTGATACGATCTCAAGAATACGTAGAATCGCAAGTGGACGATCTCTACCTGAACAAACAATCTGGCAGAACCATGGAGGGTGGCATCAACATGAACGGTCAGAATTTATTTGGTCTCGATAACGATCCTGAATTCGATTCCAGTGTGGTCAGCAGGAAGTACGTGGACGACAACTCGGTCTGGAGATAGGGCAAAATCATGGAAGGTAAACTAGACATGGGTGGACACACGCTCACGCTACTGGATCCCGTGCACATGTCAGACGCCTGCACCCTGAATACGCTAGACAATTGATCACTGTGTGAGAAGAGGAGACCAGAACGTTAGAGGAGGGAAAAGCTGAGTGGTCTTTCGGAAACGGAGGTTGCGTTGTCAGGTGGAATATCCCATGCTGTTAGGAGGTGAAATCATTCGAATGAGTCTGGCCTCCACAGATTTGAATAACAGAGCGGTCATCAATCTCACAGTGAACGGAGTAGAGAGCGATAAGAGATACAGAGTGAAAAAGACTGAGAATCAACACTCGAATGTTAGCACGTTCGGCACGCCTCTCAACATGAACGCCGGAGACAGGATTAATTTCATTACGAAAACCAATAATCCCAAAGCTGCCACTTCGGTGGTGAGCAGCACATTCCTATCGAATTGCATCTTGATCTGAATGTCTAAGACGCTACTCTTGAGTCGTTCGCTCTGTTTACTGACGTCGAATACGAACATGGGATATATCGACTTGTATTCGCCGGGAGATATATTAGGGTTGCTCATCAATTTTTCTAGACCGTGATACTTCTTTCTAAAATCTGCGGCGTCGCCGTACAGTCTGTAGAAATCGTTCTTGTTGAACGACGCATTGTAATTGATTGTTGGATATCTCGTGGCATTCAGAAACACTTGCATGTTTCTCAAATTGCAGTGATCGAATAGCGACACATTCTTTTCCTGAGACCCATCCCTCTCGGTCTGAAACGCGACCACGATGAAACGCAGTCTCTCGGATCTCACGGTCAATCTCCAATCGAAGTGATTCATGGAGAGTGGAATGCTAGCACTGTTTCATTCTAAATCCCATGGGTAATTTACTCTTGGATTCTATGATCTTGTAGAGACGCGTTTTTTCCACGATCGAAGGCTGCATGTGCGGATGAAAGGCTGCACATGCGGAACGAACCACGATATCTTGTGTAGAGTTAACTTACCCGCATCGGTCGTGGGGAGTCTCACTATCACGTCGTCGTTTCCCTTTTGAATCAACGTCAGATTGTATTTGAATCCATACATGATCTTGTTGTAATCGGACGCGAATCTGAAGATGTGTTCCAAAGGTATCCTGAACGAAAACATTCCTTTAGGTCCGGACGTCTTGATGATGTAGTCGAATATCATGGGGTCGACAGTGTCTTTCATCCACAACTGATTAAGTCCTCTGGATTTCGAAAAATCATCCGGATACGTCAAGAGTCCGAACATCGTGGTGGCCTGACCGGGATGAAACACAGATTCTATCTCTTGTCCAGATAGCAAGTATTTTATATTACTGAATAGATGAATGATGCCATTATTGGCTAGAGTAACCGTGTCGTCGGTGGCGTAGTCGGTCCCATCTTCCTTGGTGAGACGTCCCTGCACCACTATGTAACTCTTGCTAGGATGAACGAATAGATCTTGGGTTTCGACTTTGATTCTTATCTCTCCCGCATTTTTCAAACTTGTTCCGGTTATCAGTTTGTATTCGTGAACCTCGTATTCTTGAATACTTTCATCTTTCACTATGCTATGTGCGATATCTAGTATATTTGCCATTTTTTAAGGGTTTTTTTTGTTTTTTGTTTATTAATTAGCTTGCTTTTTTTTATCTAAAAATAGTTTTTTTATTATTATTATTTTTTCTCTCCTTTATATATATTTGTAAACAAGAAAATGTTAAAGAGAGTAAATAAAAAAAATGTGTTTTCTTTATTAAAACTTCATCTTCTGCAATTGTTGTTCGTAAAACTTTCCGATGATCTCTTCGCCATCCAAAGCTTTGATCGGTGTGAAATATTCTGATTATCACGAAGATTTCTTAGGTCCATCGAGGAGTGTAACCCTTTTCGAAGTGCTTCTTATAAGCGTAGATTCTCACTTGATCGCCGACTGCAAATTTTGGCGGTCTAGACTTCTTCCTGATCTTAGATCTCTCGGGATATAGATTCTCGTAAACCCGTTTTTCGTTTCGAGGATCGCTAGCTTCCACAGGAGTCATCTTGGTCGATCTGTGTCGCGTGTTGTTGTAATCTTCAACCAGACCGTTCAGAGCGTATATGTATTTCTTGGGCGAATTCGCCGTGAAGTATCTGTGCATCTTTTCCTTCATTTTTGATCGAGTAGAGGTCGACCAATCGACGAACGTCCTTGTTGTAGAATTCCTTCCCCTTATCCACCCACAATTTATTCAGTTTTCGAGAAGACGAGTCGAACACACTCTTCTGAGCCTCGGCAATGCAAGGTCCCGATTTATTCTTCAAAGCTCTGATCCAACCATATTTGGAAAACACGTTGATGACCATCAATAGATATTTGACGGCCTTGTTCTACCTCGAAAATGATCTCATGTCGACCAAGTCGGCAGACCAAATGTCATCCAGACCCTTCATGATCACCCTTCTCTTTAAAAATTTACGCATGCTGGGTTTGTGTAACTCCTCGGCCAATTCGCTCGTCAATAATCATTTCTTCTTCTTTTCCGAAGCGCCTTTTTTTTAACTCCCCATCCGAATCGACGTTTCGCACCGATCAGATTACCGACCAGCGAACGTTCTATCTTCTCTCTCCTGGTTGGATTCGATATGCCTCTCAATTTCGCCAACATGTTTTTATCGCAGACGTTCTTGCAAGTCTTGGTGTCGGGATGTCCGGCGTAGATCGTGATCATATGCGGTCGCGTCCACCCTATTCATGGGTTTGCTCCAAGATTTAGGAGTCAGATCGGCATTGAGTCTCTTGTTCAATTTCGTTCTGGGTTCCGTGAAACTGTGACCCGGCAGATGCATTTCGAAAGGTAGACTATTGATCATTTTATTCTCGATGCCTTTGCCTTTGCTCGTTTTTTTTTTTTTTGATGAATCGAGTCTTGATCAAACCACACATATTGCAAATTCCGTGAAGCATCTGTCTGTCATTTTTAGTTCGTACTTCTTGAGAATTACCTGTCTCGGTAACTTTCTTACACTTTATGCAATACATTTTTTGAGAGTTATTTAAATTAATTTTGTATTTATTTTTTATTTTATATATAAATTTAATATTTTCTTTTTTAAAAAAATTCTGTTCTTATTATATATATATATTTTTTTTTTTTAATCGCTGCTCTTCAGTTCTATCAACTTACCGAACTCCTCCCTGGCCTCTTTCCTTCCCCTTTCCACGAGAGAATCCTTCATCTCTTCCTTGATGATCTGATGAGTCTTGATTCTCACAGCTTCTTTCATAGCATCGTATTTCGTTTTCTCGCTCAATATCGTGAAGTATTCTCCGTCCGATATCCTACCATCTTTCAACGCCATCGAGATCATTTCGGATATCGTGTCGATCTTGGTGTTGGCCAAGACGCAAATCTTTTCATGTTTCCTAGCCTTCAGATATAATTTCCTACTCAAAAAGTTTCTAAGCCTGCTAAACAATCTGGCGGCGAGAGCCACTCCTTCTATGGTCAACACGATTGGAAAGTCGACCGCGGTCGACAACAATCCGATGCCGGCTGCGTGTAAACCCATGGAAATCGTGATGAGTGTCGTGTCGACCGCGTTGACGAATTTCACGAGACGCGAATACTTCTTCTTGAGAGAATGACGAGAATCTCTCTCTCGAGTCAGATACACTTGGATTCTACTGATTTGATCAATGCAGTACCTCTCTCCTTTTTTTTCTTCTGGTGATGGTGCCGTTGGCCAAATGCCGTTTGGCTTCTCATCCTCGTCGTCATCTAACGTCAGATACAATTTATTTCTGGTTCTCATTTTTTATGTTTTTTCTTTCTAATATTAGATAAAACTTTATGTGTGTATTTATTTTTTTATTTTCTATTCTCCTTATTTATATCAGTGAGAAAACTTAGACATATGCTTCCTCCAGCAATAATTTCAAGACGCATCCCTTGTCTTCTAAAGTCAGACTTCTATGCGCCAATTTCATTTCTTCCAAATTGGTGGGCTTGTCTTGCCCCTTACAGAAGACTAATCTCCTCCAAAACTTGATCACGTCGTCGATTTGAATGCATTCGAATGCCGGTTCGAAATACTTGAGGACCATATCTTCCCTTTCCATCGTCAGACATGAATGATCCTCGTGATCAAAGTCTAGATGATCCCGATACCTGATGCATCGTTCTAATAAGAGGCGACCTAGTTGATCATTCACGGAGAATGCGTAGGCACTCATCAGCATTTTTAAAAGAAACCTTGCTCTCATAATCTGGGAATCGTTCATGATTTACGTATATTTTATTATCTATTTCGATTCGATATTTATTTTTTTTAAATAACTTTTTTTTTTTTTTTTTTTTTTTTTTTCTCTCCTATATATATCAATCACCTTTTTATTTCCTCTCAACAAAACTGATTCTATTATGATGAATCGGCAAATTAGATCGCACCCTCGACCGTCCGGAACGCGATCGCGAACGTCGGTGGTCCAGAAGCCGCAAAACGCATTTTTTGATGTACCGGAGGCCGAGATCGGTTTTGAAAAAAAATTTTTTAAAAATCCTCGATGAGTAACTACGCTTTACACCCACTTCTCGCCGTTGGTGAACGTCGAGAAAAGGTTTTGATTTTTTCCTGGTCTAGAATCCGCAAATCGGTTTCGCAGATCGGATCGCACCCCAGACTGTTTAAATTTACATTTTCTTCAAATGTTCAAACATTTTTGCCTTCCGAGCAATGTGTCGAATGTACTCGTTCGCCAACGGATGTTTGAACGGTCAAAAGTGTGATCCAAGAGCCTCAAAAACAATTGCGGATTCTGGACCACCATGCAAAAACGACATTTTTGCACTCTGTACACGATTTAACACTGAACCCCTATGGCGGTACACGTACATGTATGTGTACGTGTACAGTTTTTTTGAAAAGTGGTCTTGAATCCGTACTTTACACCTACTGGCAGATATTATCGCATCCCAGAAGCGCAGCGTCTATGTCAACATTGCGGGGTGGTAGACGACGAGACACACTTCCTCCTCCACTGCACAATGCTGACAGAAGAGCGCGAGTGCCTACTACAAAACATCCAAACAAACAAATAGTATTTCAGCAGCATGACTGATACAGCAAGAGTCAAATATATATTAACACGTGACAACACAGAATGCATCAACAACGTTGCACACTTTGTTTATCACGGTCTTCAAAAAAAGGGTGTGTGGCAGCCTCAGGTCGATAACAGCACTTTGAACTAAGTTGAAATTTTTTTTTTGTACCATCTTACATAAAAATATGATTTTTTCTCTTTTTTTCTGAACAACTAAATGTGTAATGTTAATCTTGATGTACATTTGACCATAATGGTGTAGCAGTACAATAAAGAAGTTATATTATTATATTAATTACCTTACCTTACGCAATTCACTGATCAAATTGCCTGTGTACTTGGCGTCAATTTCACTCAAATTAATTAGAAGTGCAAACCTCAATACAAACATCCAGGGTATTGAATGTATACCACAAGAGGGGGGTCGTCTCACTTAGCGGGTTGCTATTGTTTCGATAAAATGTGTGAAAATTTGGAAGATCAGCGGGAGATGGATTATAGTCAGTATCTAGGAAGTTTCTTCGCTTAACTCAAATCGAGTTCTTCACAAACAATCTACCGGATAGGTGAGAAAAACCAGATGAACCCACAGTGCATTATATTGAAAATTACTTTATAAATATAAATACATTAAAATCCAGTTCTGTGAGACGCAGAGTCCAAGTAGTTCAGCAGTCCAATTAGAGCCAACTATAAATAAACTCAACTTCCTGTGCCACTCTTCGATGTGGTTTGCAGTACGTGGTCCGACCGTATCAAAATCGTTCCACGTGAACTGTCCGTGGTCACCTTCCACCCAATAACTAGTAACATAGTCAGTAAACCGTTCAACACTTGAACTCACTGGACCTCAAGAGTTAAGAACAATGCATCGCTCACTTGGTGAACAGGCAATCAGGGAAGAGCAATAACCCTCCGTAGCAAGCACTGAACTTCTGGATTATCCTCGTACAATGTTTTTAAACCACTTTTCTGTGCGTACTTCCACACAGCTTGTCCGAAATGAAAAAAAACATCCGTAAAGAGTCACAGTGGGGCAAGTTAGCTGAAGTGCATTGCAAATAACCCCCTTTTATTCTTAAAAAGAGTTAGTGCGAGAGTGTCAATGAAAAATCAAAACACACTTGAACAATCATCACCACAGACAAAGATATATGGATAGACTATAGTGTGTTTACTTAGCAAATTAGTTATTAAGTACCTACGACCAACCGGGTAGATGATTTGGGTATAAAAAAATACTTTGTTGGTGTACCATTTGGCGAATACGCCCAAACCGGCCTCCAGCCAAACCGGCCTCCGACATTTTTACCCAAACCGGCCTCCACTTAACCCGAACCGGCCTTCACATTTTTACCCAAACCGGCCTCCAATATTTTCATCGTCGGCGACGGTTAAGCATTGATCATCCAAACCGGCCCACACATTTTCACCCAAACTGGCCTCCATTATTTTAATTGGCTGTCTGCGTTAAACATTGATCACTCAACCCGCCCTCTGCAACTGCATTTTGTGGCGTCTCTAAAACAGCAATATACTTAAATAGAATGTCCTACAGCCGCACAAAATGCAATTGGAAAAGAAAAATAATTTACAAAAGCGAACTTTTCCCAGGAAACAATTGGGGTAATCTATGGGATTTTAAAAGAAAAACAACACTGAGTTTCGAAATAATAGCTTTAATGGCATATATCAAATGGCAAAACAAACATTTAGATGGCCCAACATCATCAGACACTTCCTCGTTAACACTATCTTCCTCAATTACATTTTCTATAGCTCCTTTTATTGACATTTCTTCGGCGAGATTTCAGTGATTTTTCAACAAACACCTTTGAAGTTCGGATAAGGGTAATCATGACACTTCATTTAAAATATCGTCAAGCTAACTGTTGAATGCTGTAAAAACAACCGTTTGTACCAGTTCAGTGTGAGATGAATGAATGAATGAATGAAAGGTTTTAGCGCGCCGAAGGCGCGCAGGGACGATGTGGGATTTACAAATCCCTTGCGACCCGGTTAGCCTTATTTTATTTCACTTGGATCTTGGATCACACAGGCCGAGCTTTCCTATTGATTGAAATGGGGTGTGAAGGGGTATGCACGCGGTTAGAATTCCCGGCAGTTTGCATTGGAGTGATAGGTTGTCAAAGATCAATCCCTCAACGCCATTAAGACTATTAGAGAGTGGGCTCTATTCGGTTCCAGCTTGGCGATGGTAGAGATTTGAGTCACCATGTTGCGCGATGACAATTTTAAGGGAAAAAGAAAAAAGAAAACCAAACAGAAACGCCGGTTTGGTAGCGGCCCCGGTATATGGCGATAGCGGTTACAAAAAAGGAGTGGAGAAAGCTCCAACAGTTTAGTTTGAAAAAACCGGGAGTCATCCATCAAGCCTTCTGGGAGATAGGATGCCGTATGCGATTTGTGGTATCTGGTTATCCTTCGGGAATTCCAAATGACCTCCATCGCCCCTCCCCCACAAAAAAGCCCTTAAAAGGGCTGTTTGCTGGCAAGATTGTTTCAATCCTTGCCTTGGTCTGTTTGGTTTTCTGCACATCTTTGCATGAGGATTGTTTCAATCCCTCATAGTTTGTCATTCAGTTTGGTCGTGTGTCTGATGAGATAGAGGAGGTAGAAAAGATAATAGAGAGCTGGAAATTAGAGCAATTCGGTTTTTAATTTACAACTTTTCCGTCCGTGACGACCAGTGACATGTGGATGGGGAAGCCCGCATTTTTTCCCCGAGATTCATATCTCAGGGAGGGGAGAGCCGTAGCAGGTGGAGATTTTTCTCGCTGTTTGCAACTCCCACTGGTAACAGAGGCAAGCTTTCGTGCGTATATGATTTGTAAAGATTGAGGAGAATTTCTTTATTGGCTCCCCAATTTTTACCTCTAATCATTTTCAGGAAATTGATGCGTTTAGTGGCTTTGACAGTGACTGAGTTTATGTGATTGTTTAGATTGAGACTGCTATCCAGATTGAATCCCAGAAACTTTGCCTCATTACTAGCTTCAAGTTTATGATCGTAAAGCTTAAGCTCAATATTAGGGACAGGCTTTTTCCTTTGTTTTTTATAGAATGTGATTCTTTGTGTTTTCGTGGCATTTAGCTTCAGTCTTGCAGGTCGCGGATGGTATCCTGCAGGCGGTTTTGTATTATGTTTCCAGACTTACTGGCCGGCCACATTCCTTTGTCGTCTGAGAATTGAGATAGTTCAACATGGTTCTTCCTTAATTTGTCAATGTCATTCACATATATTATAAATAGAAGCGGGCTGAGGACCGAACCCTGTGGAGTGCCCGCCTCGAGTTTTACCTCGGCTGACACTTCGCGGTTGACCCTCACTTTGATTTTTCGATCAGATAAAAATGATGATATGATCCTTAGAATTTTGGTAGGTAGCCCCATTTTAGCTAGTTTGTATCTCATGCCATTGTGCCAGACAGAGTCAAACGCTTTTTCTACGTCGAGTAATAGCGCGGTTCCTATTTCATTTTGACTGAACGCCGTTTTCATATAATCTACCAGTCTATAAACATGCTCGATTCCCTCTCTTTGGCTCCTGTATGCCCTTTGCCACTTATTGAAAAAGCTGATTGATTCGAGATGGCTGCGGAGTCTAGTCGTGAGAATCCGTTCGAAAATTTTTCCAATACAGCTCAGTAGGCTGATTGGGCGGTAATTAGCTGGGTTGCTCAAATCCTTGTCGGGTTTGGGTATCATGACTCCTGTAGCTACTTTCCAACATTTTGGGAAGTATCCACTAGAGAGACAGCAGTTTAGGAGGTTAGTGAGTCTACCGAAAAAAAGTGTTGGGACATTGTTTCAGGATTTTGTATGAGACCTCGTCCCCTCCTGGGGAAGAAGAAGACTTACATTTTCCATAGTTCCATCGTTGATCTTTAGTGCCTTACTGTTGGCGTCTTTATGTTTTTGTCCAGTAAGGGTTTTAAAAGTATCCCAAAACTTTTTAGTCTCCCTGAGTCCATTTAGATTTTCCGTTGCTTTTTCCCATCTCACGCGATTGTCGTTTGCTATTGCTTTTTAACTTCGCCGTGGAGGCGATTATACACGGCTTTAAGTTCGACCTTTTTAGTTGGAAGTTTTTCTGATTTGTATGCACGGAAGGCCTTTCTTTTTTGTTTTATTATTTGGAGTGTGGTTTCAGTTATTCTGTTGACACGCGGTTTAACTGTCTGTTTGGGACAAATCTCATCAAGAGTGTTGTTAATATGACTTCACTGAGATTGGTACATGCTTGCTCGAGCTCGCAGGTATTCATTGGGTCGTTTTTGTTTATTTTAACCTGAATTATTTTTCTGAAGAGGTCCCAGTCAATTTTGGATAGATTCCTCCTCCTCATTGTGGGGTATCTTGCGGGTCCGCTGCAAACGTGTAATGTAGCATGAACAGGCAGGTGGTCGCTACCTAAATCATCGCCCCCACATATATGTCTTGCATTTGATTAGTTAGTGATTTACTGGTTATAATTAGGTCAAGGATGTCGGATTGGTGGAGGGTGTTGTTACTGACGTGAGTAATGTCGTGGTCGTTATTTAATACAAAAAGATCAAATTGTTCGATGATATTGAAGAGAGCGTCGCCATTGGTCTCCGTTTTATTGCATCCGAAAACCTGATGTTTGGCATTGAAATCACATAAGAAAATACAGTGTTTGTGATTTTTCACAAAGAATTCAAAGACTTTTCTGTCAACTGTTTTTTTTTCGGTTCATTATAATATGAGATTACGGCAACTTTTTTATGATCTAGTTCAATCTCAGCGGCAATCACCTCTGCGTTGAGATGATCGCTTGATATCGTTTTATATTTTAAGTCCTGCCTTATGAGGAGAGCGACTCCGCCTCCACGTTGTGTGGGACGGTCTCGTCTAATGATGTTGAATCCACTTAGCAAAAATGTCTTACTTGGCTTTAACCATGTTTCGCTGATACCAATTACATCTACGTTTGTGAAGTAATCGGACATCTGTGAGCTTTTGCAGTTAACGCTTCGAGCGTTCCACTGAATTATTTTCAACTTATCCATAAGTGTTCAGTAGCTGACGTAATTTTACTAGTTACTAGTGTGAGATGAGTATGACAGGTTGTTTTAATAATGATTCCGACCACGCTTGCATTTCTCAACTCAACCTGTTTGAATAAGGACATCCAATTATCATCCAGTTTGGATGACAGCAGAGTGCCTATCGGGAAACATCTTTCACGACTATCAGGGATATGGAACCAACAGGTTGTGTTAGATTTCGTAAAGGATATAACGTTCCGATGGATTTTTATCACTTTTTAATAGGAGGATATCACTTTCTGTAAAACGAGGTAGGCATTTTTTTTTATTTAACTATTTATCCTAACTCTCGTCGTTAATTTTTTTTCCCAAAGATTACAAAGAAATGGGCATGAAATAAAATTGTAGAAGATTTAAAAAATTAAAAAAAAAAAATCTGGCGGAGGCCGGTTTGGGCGAAATTGTGGAGGCCGGTTTGGGCGAAATTGTGGAGGCCGGTATGGCTGGAGGCCGGTTTGGGTGTAATTCCCATTTGGCATGTTTGTGGTGTTCATCAATAATTGTATACTGAGATTAATTTGTGTTTTCATGTTTTGTATACGTAAGATGCACAAGGAAATTACCGGTCTATTCACATAAAAATGATTTCCTGTGTGGTTTATGACCATTTATCAAAAGATTATTTCTTTATTTATTGCAGGGTAAGCGTTGGTTGAAGACACGTGCACCATCGACTTACAGTACGCTTTAGCACACAGGGGCACCGTGACCCCACGTGGACAATCGGGATTAAGTGTCCAAGGACACAACGCAGTTACCCTTGGCGGGGATCGAATCGTGAACCTTTCGGTTTGAAGTTCAATGCCGTAACCACTGAGCCACCGTGCTCCCAATGTTTTCCTGAGTGGCATATGATAAATTACTAATATGTAAATGTAATTATGTCATTAATTTGTGTTACCGATCGACAGCACGAATTAATGACATAATTCACTTTACATATCAGTAATTGTCCACGGTGGGCGATATTTAATCATATGTGATATTTTCTTTAATTATTCAAATATCATAATCGATATTTTTTGATTATCGCTCAGCACTATTTATGACACCTTACTGGAACGAGCTCAACGTCATCTTTCCAATAAGGGGGTTATAAACTGCTTTTAGACAAAAATAATACAATTGGAATGCCGATTTTGGTAAAAGGCAGAGGCGGATGAGGAAAACTTCATAACACTTTGACTTTGTCAAAACTCAGCACCCTGTTGCCTATCAATCATCTTGAAACAACACGAGTATGCCGAAGCACGTCCCTTTATCCGTCACAATGTCCACCTGGCCTCTGCGGCGGCAGCAAACTATAAGCCTTTCATATCAAGGGCAATAAGTCTTGCGATAATTATCATAAGCACACTCCTTGACTCTGAATGCGGTGATTGAGTAAATAAATTAGCTATTGATTCATCATCCCAACACCCTTGCGTTCTGGTATAATTTTCGCCTCTGACCTTAATATGAGTTGTTTGGTAGAATCTTAGAAGAGACGTGGATATAGGAGACATACCCTCCATCCATCGCCATCACTACCATCACATGGGGTTTGTCTGAAATTTAGCCTTTTGTCCGCCAAGAATAAATGGCAACTGCCCGTTAGAGTCGAGGAGATTATCAAGCTCTCGGGCCTCCAGTTCATTTTTGGGAGGAATCCGATGCTGGTATGGGCTGTTTGTTTAGACACTTTTCGCGGAGCTTGCGTGCAGACGACAGTAGGTATAAGTGGCCGATTCTGGACCACTTTTCCCTAAAATGTACAAGTACACGTACATGTACATGTACCGCCATAGGGATTCAGTGTTAAATCGTGTACACGTGTATAAAATGTCGTTTTTTCATGGTGGTACAGAATCGGCAATTGTTTTTGAGGCCCACAGATCGCACTTTTAACGTTCAAATACCCGTTGGCGAATGCGCACATTCGACACGTCGCTCAAAAGTGAAAAAATGTATGAAATTTTAAAAAAATCTAATTTAAAAATTTTCTCTCTACGTTCCCATCGCGGATTAGACCATCGATCCATAGTTGGTGACCACGAGTAAAAAACGCTTTGCCGGTTATAGACCAGCATCAAAAAACGGTTTGCCGATTCTGGACCACCTATGGACCACCTACGTTCGCCAACGGGTGTTTGAACGGTTAAAGTACGATCCGATCAGTGAAACCCATTTGCCGATTCTAGACCAGGAAAAATCGACCTCAAAACGTTTTTTCGACATTCGCCAACGACAAAAAGTGAGCGTAAAGCACCGTTACTCATCGAGGATTTTTTAAAATTTTGTTTTAAGACCGATTTGGGCCTCCGGTACATGAAAAAGGGGGGATTGTGGGTTCTGGACCACCACATTCGCGATCACGTTTCGGACGGTCCAGGGTGCGATCTGATCGCCAAAAATCTGATTTGTCGATTCACCTCTTGAGTTTTGTGAGGCGAATCATGATAGAATCGGTTTTGAGGAGAGGAAATAAAAAAGTGATTGATATATATGGGAGAGAAAAAAATATATATATAAATAGTTATTTAAAAAAATAATATCGAATCGAAATAGATAATAAAATATACGTAAATCATGAACAATTCCCAGATTTTGAGAGCAAGGTTTCTTTTAAAAATGC
This sequence comes from Pictodentalium vernedei, assembly GCA_031216915.1. NCBI lineage: Eukaryota > Metazoa > Mollusca > Scaphopoda > Dentaliida > Dentaliidae > Pictodentalium > Pictodentalium vernedei. The sequence continues at coordinate 231,343,285 of CM062289.1, read as the reverse complement.
TGATGAGAGCCTACACATTCTGCGTGAATGAACAACTAGGTCGCCTCTTGTTAGAACGATGCGTCGGATGTCGGGATCATCTAGACTTCGATCATGTGAATCATTCGTGTCTGACGATGGAAAGGGAAGATATGGTCGTCAAGTATTTCGAACCGGCATTCGAACACATTCGAATCGACGAAGTGATCACGCTTTGGAGGAGATTAGTCTTCTGTAAGGATCGAGACAAGCCCACCATTTCGGAAGAACTGAAATTGGCATGTAGAAGTCTGACTTTAGAAGACAATGGATGCATCATGAAATTATTGCTGAAGGAAGCATACGTCTAAGTTTTCTCATTGATATAAATAAGGGAGAATAGAAAATAAAATAAATACACACATAAAATAATTTTTTATCTAATAGAAAGAAAAAAACATAAAAATGAGAACCAGAAATAAATTGTATCCGACGTTAGATGATGACGAGGATGAGAAGCCAAATGGCATTTTGCCAACGACGCTGTCGCTAGAAGAGAAAGAAAGAGGAGAGAGGTATCGCATCGATCAAATCAGTAAAATCTAATTGTATCTGACTCGAGAGAGAGATTCTCGCCATTCTCCCAAGAAGAAGTATTCGTGTTTCCTGAAATTCGTCAATGCGGTCGACACGACACTCATCACGATTTCCATGGGTTTACACGTGCCTGGCATCGGATTGTTGTTGACCGCGGTCAGTATTCCGATCGTGTTGACCACAGAAGGAGTGGCTCTTGCCGCCAGATTGTTTAGCGCACTCGGAAACTTTTTGAGTAGGAAATTATATCTGAAGGCAAGGAAACATGAAGAGATTCGTGTCTTGGCCGACTCCAAGATCAACACGATATCCGAAATGATCTCGATGGCGTTGAAAGACGGTAGGATATCGGATGGAGAATACTGAACGATATTGAGCGAGAAAACGAAATACGATGCCATGAAAGAAGCCGTGAGAATCAAGACTCATCAGATCATCAAGGAAGAGATGAAGGATTCTCTCGTGGAAAATGGGAGGAAAGAGGCCAGGGAGGAATTCAGTAAGATGACAGAACTCAAGAGCAGCGATTGAAAAAAAGATATATATAATAAGAACAGAAAAAAGAAATATTAAATTTATATATAAAATAAAAACGAAATTATTTTAAATAACTCTTAAAAAATGTATTGCGTAAAGTGTAAGAGAGTTACCGAGATGAGTAATTCTCGAGAAGTACGAACTAAAAACGACAGACAGATGCTTCGTGGAATTTGCGACATGTGTGGTTCGATCAAGACTCGATTCGTTAAAAAAAAGAACGTGAGCAAAGGTAAAGGCATCGTGAATAAAATGATCAATAATCTACCTTTCAAAATGCATCTGCCCGGTCACAGTTTCACGGGACCCAGAACGAAATTGAACAAGAGACTCAATGCCGATCTGACTCCTAAATCTTGGAGCAAACCCGTGAATAGGGTGGACGCGGCCATGTATGATCACGATCTGTGCTACACCGGACATCCCGACACCAAAACTCGCAATGACATCTGCGATAAAAACATGTTGGCGAAATTGAGAGGTATATCGAATCCAACCAGGAGAAAGAAGATAGAACGTTCACTGGTCGGTAATCTGATCGGTGTGAAACGCCAATTCGGATGGGGCGTTCAAAAAAAAAAAGCGCATCGGAAAAGAAGAAGAAACAATTATTGACAAGCGAATTGGCCGAGGAGTTACACAAACCCATCGTGCATAAATTTCAAAAGAGAAGGGTGTTCATGAAGGGTTTGGATGACATTTGGTCCGCCGACTTGGTCGACATGAGATCATTTTCAAGGTGGAACGAGGGCGCCAAATATCTATTGACGGTCATCGACATTTTTTCCAAATACGGTTGGATCAGAGCTTTGAAGAATAAATCGGGACCTTGCGTCACCGAGGCTCTGAAGAGCATGTTCGACTCGTCTTCTCGAAAACCAAATAAATTGTGGGTGGACAAGGGAAAGGAATTCTACAACAAGCATGTTCGTCGATTAGTCGACCTCTACTCGATCGAAAATGAAGAGAAAGCCAGCGTGGTGGAATGTTGGAATCGAATGATGAAGGAAAAGATGCACAGATACTTCACGGCGAATTCGACCAAAAAATACATATACGCTCTGAACGGTCTGGTCAAAGATTACAACAACATGCAACACAGATCGATCAAGATGACTCCCGCGGATGCTAGCGATCCTCGAAACGAAAAACGGGTCTACGCGAATCTATATCTTGAGAGATCTAAGATCAGGAAGAAGTCTAGAATGCCTAAATTTGCGGTCAGCGATCAAGTGAGAATCTACGCTTATAAGAAGCACTTCGAAAAGGGTTATACTCCTTGATGGACATCGAAAATCTTCGTGATAATCAAAATATTTCACACCGATCCAGTGACTTACGAAATCGAAGCTTTGGATGGAGAAGAGATCATCGGAAAGTTTTACGAACAACAATTGCAGAAGATGAAGTTTTAATAAGAAAACAAAATTTCTTTTTATTTACTCTCTTTAACATTTTCTTGTTTACATAAATATATAGGAGAGAAAAATAATAATAAAAAATAATTAAAACTATTTTTAGATAAAAAAGCAAGCTAATTAATAAACAAAAAACAAAAACCCTTCAAAAATGGCAAATATACTAGATATCGCACAAAGCATAGTGAAAGATGAAAGTATTCAAGAATATGAGGTTCACGAAGATGAACTGATAACCGGAACGAGTTTGAACAATGCGTGAGAGATAAGAATCAATGTCGAAACCCAAGATCTATTCGTCAATCCTAGCGAGAGTTACATAGTGGTGCAGGGACGTCTCACCAAGGAAGATGGAAGCGACTACGCCACTGATGACACGGTTACTCTAGCCAATAATGGCATCATGCATCTATTCAGTAATATAAAATACTTGCTATCCGGACAAGAGATAGAATCTGTGTTTCATACCGGTCAGGCCACCACGATGTTCGGACTCTTGATGTATCCGGATGATTTTTCGAAATCCAGAGGACTTAATCAGTTGTTGATGAAAGACACCGTCGGCCCTGCTAGCATCGGCACTGTCACGATATTCAACTACGTTGTCAAGACACTCAGACCTAAAGGAACGTTTTCGTTCAGGATACCTTTGAAACACATCTTCGGATTCGAAGACGATTACAACAAGATCACGGATTCAGACACAATCTGATGTTGATTTGAAAAGGAAATGATGACGCAACAGTGAGACTCACCGCGACCGACGTGGGTAAGATAACTCTACACAAGATATCGTGGTTCATTCCGCACGTGGAGCCTTCGACCGTGGAGAAAACGCGTCTCTATAAGATCATAGAATCCAAGAGTAAATTACCCGTGGGATTTAGAATGAGACAGTGCAACACGGCTAGCATTCCACCCTCCACGAATCACTTCAATTGGAGATTGATGGTGAAATCCGCTTCTGAGAGACCGCGTTTCACCGTGGTTGCGTTTCAGACAATAGGAAAAGAATGTGTTGCTGTTCGATCACTGCAATTTGAGAAACATGCAAGTGTTTCTGAACGCCACGAGATATCCAGCAATCGATTACAATGCATCGTTCGATAAGAACGATTTCTGCAGACTGTACAGCGACTCCGCTGATTTTAGAAAGAAGTATCACGGTCTAGACGAATCGATGAGCAACCCTAACATATCTCCCGGCGAATACAAGTCAATGTATCCCATGTTCATATTCAACGTCAGTAAACAGAGTGAACGACTCAAGAGTAGCGTCTTAGACATTCAGATCAAGATGCAATTCGATAGGAACGTGCCGAGAAAAATCGAAGCCTTCACCCTGGTCCAGTCGGACAGAGAATTACAATTCGAATCGGATGGAAATAAGATGTCGATCATTCGATGAGAGACGTGTGTGAAAAAAATTAAAAACAAAATAAAAAAGTAATGAGTAATTATTAAAAAACAAAAAAAAACAAAAAAAAATAAAAGTAATGAGATCTAGAGAGGTTGAACATCTTTCTAAATCTCATTACTTTTTTTTTTGTTTTTAATAATCACACATTATTTTTTTTAATTAATTATTTCCACGCGTTCACTGTTTGTTCAAATGATCTGGTTCGATCAGTAGACTCACCACGGAAGTGGCGGATTCAGGATTATTGGTTTTCATAACGAAATTAAACCTGTCTCCGGCATTCACTTTGAGAGGCGTGCCGAATGTGCTAACATTCGCGTGTTGATTCTCAGTCTTTTCAACGCTGTATCTCTTATTACTCTCTACTCCATTCACCGTGAGATTGACGACCGCTCTGTTATTCAAATCCGTGGAATCCAGACCCATTTGTATGATTTCACCTCCTAACGGCATGGGATATCCCACCTGACCATGTTGCGATCCGCTACCTCCGTTTCCGAAAGACCACTCAGTTTTTCCCTCCTCTAACGTGCCGGCCTCCTCGGCCCACACGGTGATCAATTGTCTAGCGTATTTGACTCTTTCCACCACTGAAATCAGGGTGCAGGCATCCGTCATGTTCACGGGATCCGGTAGATTCGTGAGCGCATGTCCGCCCATGTCTAGATTACCTTCCATGATGTCGCCCTTTCTCCAGACCGAGTTGTCATCCACGTACTTCCTGCTGACTACGCTGGAATCGAATTCGGGATCATGATCGAGACCGAATAAATTGTGACCGTTCATGTTGATGTCACCCTCCATGGTTCTGCCAGATTGTTTGTTCAGGTAGAGATCGTCCACTTGAGATTCTACGTATTCTTGTGATCGTATCATGGCAGAATCTACATAGCCCTTGTTGACTGCGGTTGAGTCCGCATCAGCGTCGTCGACCTTCGATAGATTCAATATCTTGTTGAATCCCGCATTCAGATCCATTTCATTTCTCGTCTGTCAGACTTTCTCTGTTCCAGATCTACGTAGTGTTTGGTCGCCACGTCCTTGGGATTCGTGGGAGTGGCCACGTTCGTTATCTTGTTAGAATTGGCGTTCAATTCCGACTGCATCGTTTTCTGAACGTATCTACTTCTCAGATGTTTGCTGAATTGTGCGTGAGAGTCGTCCGCGTATTTCTTGGTCGCGGCATCGGTGGAATCTATGGGATTTGCGATGTTCACCAAACGTTTAGATTTCAGATCAAGATCGTCGGTCATGGCTTTATCCACGTAATTATCTAGCATGATTCATTTGAAATCCGCAGTCCATCTGTCGACATATTTTTTAGTCACAGCATCTGCGAGATCTATTGGCTCTGGAAGATTGTAGAGCTTCTTATCATTCATGTTCAAAGGTTCCTCTCGAGGTTCATATCTCCGAACGTAACGTTCGTCCAAGTTGGCAACGTCGTCACCATCACTGACTTCGAGCATCTTCCTCTTCTTTTTGGGTCGACTTTCGTCGTCACTTCTACCAAATTTATCGACTGGCATGTTGTTTTGAGGTTTTTGTTTTAAAATATATTTCAAACGGAGTTTATTAAAAAATGAATTATTTCACTTATTTTTATTTTTCGTTTTTATTCGATTAAAATTTTTTAAATAATTTTTTACCTTTATATATACTATAAAAAAAAATCTCTCTCTAATGTAAATCATTGAGAATGTCTTGAAACCGATCTCCTTCAGACCATCTCTTGAGAACATAGAGACACAGGTGATCGCAAAACACTTGATCTGGCGGTTGCATTCGTTCCGTGTTGTAACGAACCATCGATTTGTTGAAATAGTTCTTTATTTCTTTCGGCAGCGAGATTCTGTAGCTGTCGAAATAATAATTCTTCCATGCCACCCAGTGAGTGCCTTCACCCGATAAATCGTCTACATTTAAAATTACGCATTCCGATTGCCGAGGTCTTCTCTTCAGCAAGGCATCTCTGGAAAACACTCCTAGAAAATCTTTGATTTTCAAATCCTTCGCCACATTCAACAGATCGATGTTGGATAGGGGTTCATTAGGTAAGACGACACCTTCTACGGATATCTCTATTTTCTTATTCATAAATGTGTATATTTTTTTAAAAATTTATTTATTTTATTATAATTCACTAAAATGACATTATTTTTTTTATGTTTTTCTTTTTAAACTAACTCTCTCGATGTCTTTATAGACTTCCATAATCTTGAATCTGTCCAATTCCTCTTGATTTTCTGGAATCCTATCATCCTTAATCATATCTGGAATCCTATCATCCTCAATCATATCTGAAATTCTATCGACTAAAATTAGATCCAAAGTCCAATGTCCGAGTGCCAAAGTGCTTATTTCATCATCTAACACGAATCTCTTAATGTCGTCGGCTGTCAGCAAAATCTTGTTGACTATTTCGGTATACAAGTCATGATTTTCGCTTCGAATCGATTTCATAGTCTTATACACCGGACCTCTTCCTAACAGTCAATGTTTATACTCTCGGAAAGAGATGTTTATTCACCACGCACGCTTTAACCCCTTTGCACTTCTTGATCTCTTCATCTTCTAGACGATAATCATACAGTTTGGGTCTCAAGCCCACAAATTCGATGATTTGTTTACCACCGCTCTCGTCCTTAAATTTACCCAACACCTTCTTGTTGTCGTTCAATTGAATGTTGGACGGGTGATTGACAGGATAATTGCTCGTGTCAAACCACACAGCCACGTCCGGAGATATATCTCGGTAGACATCTTTCGTCTCTATCTAGTAAACTAAACTGTCCATGTCGGTGAACAGTAGTTTGGCTTTATCACCAAATTTTCGTTTGATGTAATCATAGTGAAACTCGTACATCAATCGCTTGCTGATATCTAAGATGATCGGTCCGAGATAATACGGTTTGTTGAACTTCAGGTGTGTCTTTTGCATGTGAACGGCCACTAGATTTTCGTCGAATATGGTTTGGTGTTTGTAATTGGGTTTCGCCACTAATTTTTTAGCTCTTTTCTCAGACGTGACGAGTTGAATGTCGGTTCTCTTCCTGATGTTTTCCATTGATTTACTGTACACACAGTTGTTCATGAGTTTGAAGAAATCTTTTTCGAAATCATTCTCGGCTCGAATTCTGAGATTCGTGTTGAGATCGATGTATTTTTTCATCCAAGGCTCTTCGTTGAATCGAATGACGCGATGTATGTTGACTAATTTCATCCCGTGATCAACGTATTGTTTCAAATTCTCGCTGTAGACGACGTACTTACGTTTGTTTAATAAATTGGGAATGAGTTTTTCCTCGTCTCCTTCGATCGGTTCCATTCGTTCGGGAGCCAGTGGATAATCGTTGTGTAGATCGTGTAATTCTTTTGGATAGTTCAAATCAACTTCTAAAATGCAAGGTCTCTCCATTTTTGCATCTCTTCCGGTTCCATCACCCATTCGAAATTTCCAATCGGTAAAGGATGACTCATAGCCCAACCATACAGATTATTAGCGTCCCAATACTGTATGTATTTATTCGATCGTTTTGAATCGAAGCCTTCTTTCATGTAGGGATTGTTAGCTTCAGAATATCTGTGGGAGATCATCGACACGCCACATCTCACAGCCCTTTCGAACATGAGCAACATGTCCACGTCGGATAATAATTCCAATTGGATTTCGGTGGTCTTCAACAGAGCGTCCAACGCCAGACTGGGTGCGGTGAAATACCAAGCCGGATCCAGATCATAATTTCGACAACAGACATCTCGAAAATTTTTGAACACGTCTGCCAAGAGCAGAACGTCGGTCTTCAGATAGAGATCGTGATAATCTCTCATGGTTTTCATATTGAATGATTTCCACACGTTTTTGGCGTGTTCGTAATTCTCATCGGAAATGTCGGATTCGTATAATTTCGAATAAAAATCTTCTTTCGAAGGTAGTGCGGTGTCATCGAATCTCTTTAGATTGCTCATGTAATCGTAAGGATAGACTCCTTTCCTCAACATGACATCTTCTCATTCTCTGAAATGTTCGCTCGTGATTTTAAATTTATCCTTGCTCATGTTATCGACTAATTTTTCCAGAGCGGTCGACATGAATTTAAAACTGTTGATGAAACGTATGCTTCCACGAATGGATTTCGTTTTTTCTTCCAATGTCTCTCCATCGATTACTCTTTTCTTCTCCATGACCTTCCATTTCATGAAGGAAATGTATCTTTCTTCATTGTTCGTGATGCAATGTAATTCTTCGTGGGAGGTGCTGAGATTTTTCATGAACAGATGACTGTCGTAACCCGAGAGATTGTGAAATATCACCGGATAGAAAACGGCATCTCGATATTTTAAATTACACTTGCTGTGAGCCGGACCGCGATACAGACCCGTGTAATGATCGTGGTCTCTAACCTTCTTATTTTCCTCTGAATTTTCGTTGAACGATTGTCTGCATATGTGACATTCGGTGGCTCTCTTATTTTCGTCCTGCTGCTCTCGCGTGATGATCATTTTTGCCGGAGTTTTGAATTTGTCGTATAACATTTGAATTTTCGATTCTAACTCTTTCACGAACCTTTGAGCCATGTCATTGTCTTCGCACTATTTCGTGTAGGTGAAGGGACCCATGTCATGTTGCGAGTTGAAAGCGCATTTCACGTAAATGCAATAACCCGAAGGCATGTGTTTTTTATATCTTTTGACATAACTTCGAAGAGCGTCGGGTTGGCAGGAACTCATTTTCACGGTGAAGCATTCAAAATCGGCGTACACGACGAATGTTACTTTTAACCTTCTATTGCGATTTTCAAACTTCACGATGGTGTTGGGTTTGGGCATTTCGACAGCGACACCTTGATTTTCATTGCAATATTCCTGATGTTTCGTTAACGATTTTTCACTGTGAAACACGTTCATGCAGTTGCAACATAAACATATCTTATGTTCATGTTTATTATTTTGTCTCGACAGTAATCGGCTCGGATTTTTAACACAACAATAATGACGATTGTCACCATTCGAAATCAATAATAAAATAATCGTCTTTTCTCTTTTCGAGATACGAAGTCTGTCTGAGAGGATAGATCGTTCGTTTTTCATCATTGTATCCCAAGACATTCACCGCTACGGTGGGATTTTGAGCCTCGAAATGTTCGATGTGTTTTAACTGCATTGAAAAAGTCACTCCGGTCCAATCGAGATTTTTAGAAGTCTCCTCGTAATGAGAAACTCTATCAGAGTGCATTTTGACAGGGTATAAAGCGGAGGTGACTGCCCATTTAAAACACTGATCATCTTTATTTCTCACGTTGACCACGGAATGTTTTTTAGCTGAGAAATACGGTAATTCCACGTAGGAAGACCCTTTCAACGAATCGTTTTCAGTTATATGAATTTCGAGTTTCAACACCTCATCGAACGTCCAATTACTACCTTCACATTGATAATTCGTGAGAGACGTCAGCATCTTGTCTTTCATCTTTTCGAAAACGTCTGAAAAAATCTGAACCTCGAAGTATGGGTTCGACGTTAGATCTGAAAAATGCATTTGTCACGATGCTCTCGCCGGACTTCGCGTCGATTTTATTCATCATACAATGGAGTATCATCTTAATTTTTTGTCCCACGTTCATGTGTTTGCGAAACAAATCCAATACTTTTTCTTCACCCATTCCATGAACAATTTCGGATTGATTTTCTTGAACGAGGGAACCACATCGAAAGTTTTAAAAATGCCTTTGATTGCACTCTCCCGTTCTACAGGATTCGATTGGAATATTTCCATGACAAGTCATGCTATATATTCTTCTCCTTTCCCTTCGTCGATTGCTCATTGAATTTTGTTTGATATATCTCGAAGTACATCACTCGTTTTCGTTTTAGTTTTTTTTTTTTTCTTTTGAGACTTGAAGTTCTTCAATGGCTTTTCGTTTAGTCGTCTTCTTATTTTTCACAACCGAAACTTTTTTTATTTTTTTTCGACGTTGGCATTTCGATTCCTTTTACTATCTTTTTCTTCTTCTCATTTTTCACAACCGATGCATTTTTTGACGTCGTTGCTATCTACATTTTGTTTGCCTTTTCATTGAGCAAACTACGTATCTCCTTGCGCATGATCTTTCTAATTTCATCATGCTCCACTTTTCGTTTTCTATTGTCGGGCGTTACTGTCATCGGCTTGTTTTTTCTGCAATTTGAGTCTGTTTAAGTTTATCCACTTCCGATCTGTCGATTTTTTCTTTCCATCATTTCGCAAACGATATTCCTGTATGACTTCAATTTTTTTTGATTTGGTTCTATGATTTCTGAAATGTGGAATTTTTAATTTTTTACAAATCTCCTTTAACTGAGGTACAGTTTTCTCATTTAAATTTTCCATTTTTTTATTTGCTTGCTTCTTTTGTAGGAATATTTTTTTCTCGAATTTTGTATTTAAATAATTTGTTAAAAAGTTTTAAAATTGTTTTTATATATATATGTTTTAATTCCTTCAAAAAAACAAATTTTTTTTTTATGAAATTAATCGATTTTTTTATGTTCCTTAACATGAAAAAAATTGAATTAATATGAGAAAAAAGGATGTTAAAATTTAAACTTTTTATTTATATATATATAAAGAGAAAAAACACTTTTACAAAAAAAAAAATTTTCACATTAAAGAAAATTAAAATTGAAAAAACTTTTTTATATATATATATAAAGAGTAAAAAAAAAACAAAACTTCTTTAACAAATTATTATTTAAATACAAAATTTAAAAATATACATTATTTGCAATAATTCTTAAAACAAAAAACCAAATAATCGTGAAAAAAATTGAATTAATATGAGAAAAAAGGACGTTAAATTTTATTTTTTTTATTTATATATAACGAGAAAAAAACTTTTACAAAAAAACTTTTTTCACATTAAAGAAAATTAAAATTAAAAACTTTTTATATATATCTAGAGAGTAACAAAACAAACTTTTTTAACAAATTATTATTTAAAATACAAAATTTAAAAATATACATTATTTGCAATAATTCATAAAACAAAAAAAACAAATAATCGATCATGACAACAACACCTAAAAGATGCGAATTGAAATTGAAACGAGTCGAAATGTGTAAGAAATTCGGTTATAAAATCTGTAGATTACAACGACACGACTCCATCGAACTGAATGAGGTCAAGACGAAGGGCTTAGAGCACAAACATGACAAATATAGCATGCCTTTGAAATTGGACAAAACCATGCTCGATTTGTTTTACGAGTACCAAAGCGATCTACAGAAAATCGTCCTCGTCAAAGATAGAGAATTCGACAAGGACGATTTGTCGTTGCCCTACGGAAGTTACATATATCCAAAAATCTCTCTCGAACTTGTGAACAAATCGGGTGGTGAGAGCACGTTCACCGATGTAAAAAAACTCAAAAAAGTAAAAATAAATATTCAACACATTTTCGAAAAAGGAGAAGACACGAGCGTCAGCATGCTAATAACGGACTTGGAAATATAAACAATAGTGAGAATGATTTTTAGTGAAGAAGAAGGAAAAAAAAAGTAATGAGATCTAGAGAGGTTGATCATCTCTAGATCTCATTACTTTTTTTTTTGTTGTTTTGTTTTTTTTTGTTTTCCTTCTTCTTCACTATCGTTCATATATATTATAATAACATTTCCGTTTTTCTCATTTTTGGCGTCCATTCTTCTTTTCTTTTTTTTTGTGATATGTTACGTTTTTATAAGAACACATTTGTTTATCCGAATCATAATTATGAACGAATGTGGTGCATCTCTTGGTAACATTTGCATCATTACCATTCTCTTCAGAAGGTAGTGGTGACAGTGGAAAGTGTCTCATTCTTTTCAATTTCAACCATCTATCCTGCTCTTTTTTCAGTTCTTTCCTAAGATATCCATCATTAGCGTCTAATTGTTTTTCCACATCTTTTTCCCACACTATCCTGCAATATTCATCATTAGCATCTAATCGTTTTTCCACATCTTTTTCGCACTCTATCTCCCGATATTCATCATTATCGTCTAATTGTTTTTCCATCTTTGTATCCATTTTATATTATTTTATACTTTCTATGATTTATATTTTCTATAATTATATAATCTTTTACATTATAATAACATACTCAAAATTGGTATATTCTTAAATGGTGAATTCTCACCAAACAACAAACCCTTACCCAGTCGCTCAACGTTCCATCCAATCTTCAGATAGAGACCGTTTCCACTCAAAGAGTTGCCACCTCTAACGGGTTCTAGATACAATCCTTCACCGCTGTCGTCTATGTGGATGCGACACACCACTCCTCCCTTCTTCAAAAATAGTCCGCTGCCACCCATTAATTTCTCAACTGCCGAACTCGCGAGTCCCGAGGGAGCTCCCATGCCAAGAGTCTTTCCGAGAAAGGGTAATGCTTTAGTGGCAAAGGGTAATGCTTTTGCGGCGATTCCTGCCAATAGCTGTAAGAAACCGCCTTTCATTCTCAAATCGTACCTCAATTGAGCGGGACTCAATCTCACTGTCAACCCTCTTCCATCATGAATCACTTTCTCCATCCTTTTGATTTGACTTCTGGTCCAGGCGATCGAATCCTGACCGCCACTCGTCAGATCTTCGTGAGTGAATTTGAATCTCACCACCTCGCCTCGAGTTGTTAACGCTCTCTTAAGTTTCTTCCTCTGTCCTGCGGATATTTTCACGTTTTTAACCACGTATTGTGTCATAATTCTTTTTTTTAAATATATTTTGTTCAATTGTTTTTTTGTTTTAATGATAATTATATATATATTAAATAATTTTTGTAAATTAATATTGCGTTTATTTTATTTTCTTATTTATATATATACACAATATTTTTTTTGCTTTTATATTACTCTTATGTGAAATCGTATCGTCACCCTCTCTCCGCAAAGATCTAACAGTTCACCATTTTGATCCGTCAACGTGGTTTTGAGACTATACAACATGTCTAAAATCACTGGTAGATAAACTAAATTTTGAGGTCGTTCCACGATCTTATAACCCGGCGACACGTTTGGAAAGAAGGAATAGATCTCGGTTGAGCGCTACCATTCACGTAGCTTCCAGCAATCACGTCCACGTTCACCAGAATGCTATTGACTGCGAGAATGTCGACCGTATTTTCAGATGCTGCATGGTCTCGATACATCTTTTGATCGAATCCCAGCATCTTGCCTATAGAAATCCACTCGAAAATTATCTTCCAAATCCAACATCGTCTGTAAGGTATTAGGGTTGGGAGCAAGTCTGATCTTGTTGCTTCCCTTTCCATCCGTCTTCATTCGCGTCTGAATTTAATTGTTCAAATCGTCTATGTCGTAACTTCCTTTGGGAATTCCAACCAATCTACTCCGTCAGAATACTTGAACGAGTTATTCTTTTCGGTGACGTTGGGAAAGGAATAATAAGTCTCCAGATTCACCAACGCCACCTCGTATCTTTTCTCTCTATTCAATTCAATGGAAGGTTCGAATTTCATCGTGAATCGAATCGAATCGCCACTCACCACGATTTGAATGAATTGTTTTGCAGCCGTATTCTCAGCTATCTGTTCTAACAATTCTCCTTGTTCGAACATTATATTTTAATTTTTATTTTATTTTCAAAACTAAATTATTTGATGATTTAATTACTTTCTAATTTTATTTTCGCTCTCTGTCTTATTATCATCAGAAACATAAAACTTGTCGAATCCGCACCGATATTTTCCACGATTAAATTCGCTAGTCAAATCGATCACGAAGAAATTGTCAAGTCCTCCATCCCGAACCCTCTTGCAGAATCTTCTGAATTCCGCCATGCTTATGTCGTTTGCGACGTGATCGCTGTAGATGTGATTGAGATTCTTGAGATCCTGGTGAAAGAGACACACTAAAGTAGCGTTCTCCCTTATCGTCTGGGCAATCGAAAATAATTCTGCAACAGGTAGAAACAGTCCACACTGCTGTGACGACCCCTAACGTAATACGATTCGCATCGGTTCTGTCTCTCCAAAAGCAGATCGTCGAAAATCATGAGATTGTCTAGGATCCGGAACGTCGCTAGCATTCTCATAAAATCAACACTTGATATTCGAAGACACATTTCTCTTCATCAATTCCATTGCCGCACTGTCCAAAATGGTCGAAGGAGAAACTTCACTTTTGTCGAATTCTTCCCTACTGTCAAAGATTCTGGCTATGACGTCCTTGGGCAATCTAAGAGCCATGCACTCTCGAAGCAATTTGTATTCGGGTTGAAACAAGCTCTTGCCAAACACGAACAATCTGTCGTAATCCAACCCGTCGGGTCGCGACAACAGATTCATCAACAGATTGGTCTTTCCACAATTCGATTTTCCACTATCAAGCCTCTTATGCTTTGGGGAAAGAACTCGTTATTCGACCTCTTGGTCACGGCATCGTTCCAAGACATATCTTTAATGTTCATCTTTGTTTATTTTTTTGTTATTTTAGATTTTTTCAAACACAATTTTTATGTTTTTTTCAAACTCAGTTTTATAAATATTATTATTTATTTATATTACACCGTCGCAAGTTCTCTTCAATCCAGATCCACTCGTCATTTTGGTTAAATCTTGTATGGGTACCACAGCATCCTTAAAATCTTTCCAACTTAGCTCCCTTCGCCGGCAGACTGGTCAACTTGTCGATCAACGCATTGGCTGCCCTCTTGCCAGCCACAGAAGCTATCCTACCACTGGCTTTGGAAGCAGCTTTCTTACCAGCATCCAAAGCCGTCTTCTTACCAAACTCAAATGCAGTTGATGCGAGTTTTCTACCTGCATCGCTCGTAAATGCTCGCATTATAGAATCGACGATGCCAGAACCACCTTGAACGTAAGTTCTGAAGTATACCCTGTTCTTTATCACCAACATATTTTATAATATATATTTTGGTTTTTTTCACTGGTAAATCGTTTGTTGTTTAAATTACTTTTATTATTTTGTAGTGTAAAATTTACTCTTTTAATTTTATATATTTTTGTTTGTTTCTCTCTACTTATTATATATCAATCCTTCAATTAGTTCATCAGGCTTTTGTAATCGCATTTATTCAAAACCTGCTGCCTCAACAATTCATGGCATATGCTCACTATCTCATTATCTAATCCAGTGTTACCAGCGCCTCTACTTGCCATCAACAAACTCAATCTCTGAGACAGAGCATCAGAATCGCTCGGAAGAAAAGTGGTTTTCACCCCTTTGCCAGCCACCGACTCGACAAACTTCTTATTCATATCCCATATGGGTTTCACCACCTTCGTCCACTTGTAACCTCTGTTGGCTTTGGGTCTCGTTTCTCTGGCATCGTTATTTCTCTTCATGGCGTGGGTCTGAACCAGAATGTCGCCATAATTGTCGAAATCCTGCTCCGTGTAATCTCCAGGCTTGTCGAAAAGGAGCAATTTGTGCAATACAGATGTTAATTCATACCTATTCGAACCGATGATTAAATTATTATCATCATCATCCATTTCCACTTCAGTGTCGCCCACGATCTTCCTACCGCTCGAATCCTCGCGAATTCCATACAACAGATCTCTCTTACCACCATCCTCGGACGATACGACGCTATCAGTGGTGATAGTCGAAGCTGTATCATCGCTCTCACTCACATCGGTTTCGATTCCCATGGGAGCGTAATCCGGTGTAGATTGAAAGGAATACTGTTTTGTAAAACTACCGGGCAACGAACCCATTCTCAAAGAACTCTCTTTTATGGGTCTCAATTCTTCAACAATCTCCTTCTTGCTTCGTTCCTGAACCTCTGTCACAGGTTTAAATATTTTCGCACCTCAATTCCATCTCTCCAAGTCGTCTGCTTCTGTCAGCCGATTGAATACTCTTCTTAGCACATTCATATTCATTTAAAAGTTGATCTCTACGCTTTGAATCTGTGATGTGTAAAAACATTTTTTCGTTTTCTAAAATTATTAATATTCCTTTAGAGTATGCTAACGTGAGTTATTTATTATTCTCAAAATTAAATGTATAATTATTTTTATGTTTTATGTTTTAAGTAAATAAAAATCTTCTGTCTTTAATATAATAACTAAAACCAGTTGAGAAAAAACATTTTACAAAATGAAACCTCGATAAATAGTTAAAAAATATTAAAATAGCATCCGTTTCAAACATGTTAAAAATCAGAGAGAACATGAATAATTAAAATCTCGAATAAAAACATGTCAGTAAATGTAACGCTTTTCAAAAAAAATAACATCAATTAATCTTTTGAACTGTTTCCGCTTTCAACCAAAGACTAGTTTTTCAGTTAAACAATTTAACTGACAATTGACTCATTTGAATGAAAAACCTGTAATACATTTCGAGCATGACAAATGGCGTTCTCAGTAAGTTTATACAGTAAATATCACTTTGACATGCGACCTGCTTGTCAGCTTGATAAAACAGACTGATGATTGTAGACTGACACCCGAATGGAATGGTCTAACGCGCCGAAGGCGCGCAGGGACGGTATGGGGAACAAGCCCCTTTCGACCCTCAGTGACTGGACAATAAAATCCACAGTGCTTCCTTCGTGAATAATTATATTCACGTGTCAGAACGGGCTTCATCGCAGAGTAACTCAGTGTAATGATACACATTATTTTGATAAAATTTATTATTATTTTACATTTGGATTCACGTACATTTCTTCTCACCTTTTTTCGTGTGGCCGATCTTGGAGGATCTTCGCCAATGATGATTGTAGCGCACAGGAGCTCTATTTATACTGTACAAGTGGAAATACCCATCGTGGGATTTTCCAAAAAAACTTAGTTTTTTTTCTGTTGGGTTTGGAAAAATCCATTATGGGAATCCCCACTTACGTCAGAAGTGGGGATACCCATAGTGAATTTTCCAAAAAAACTCAGTTTTTTCTGTTGAGTTTGGAAAAATCCGCTATGGATATCCCCACTTACATCAGAAGTGGGGATACCCATAATGGATTTTTCCCCAAAACTCGGGTTTTTTCTGTTGAGTTTGGAAAAATCCGCTATGGGTATCCCCACTTACGTCTGAAGTGGGGATACCCATAGTGGATTTTTCCAAAGTTTGGAAAAAAAATCCTCGGTGTCACAGAAACGGCAAACCGTCTTTTTTCCATGTACCGGAGGCCCAAATCGGTCTTAAAACAATTTTTTTAAAAATCCTCGATGAGTAACGGCGCTTTACGCTCACTTTTCGCTGTTGGCGAACGTCGAAAAAACGTTTTAGGGTCGATTTTTCCTGGTCTAGAATCGGCAAATGGGTTTCGCCAATCGGATCGCACTTTAACCGTTCAAACACCCGTTGGCGAACGTAGGTGGTCCATAGGTGGTCCAGAATCGGCAAACCGTTTTTTGATGCTGGTCTAGAACCGGCAAGGCGTTTTTTGCTCGCGTTCACCAACGATGGATCGATGGTCTAATCCGCGATGGGAACGTAGAGAGAAAATTTTTAAATTAGATTTTCTTAAAATTTCATACATTTTTTCACTTTTGAGCGACGTGTCGAATGTGCGCGTTCGCCAACGGGTATTTGAACGTTAAAAGTGCGATCTGTGGGCCTCAAAAACAATTGCCGATTCTGTACCACCATGAAAAAACGACATTTTGTACACGTGTACACGATTTAACACTGAATCCCTATGGCGGTACACGTACATGTACGTGTACTTGTACATTTTAGGGAAAAGTGGTCCAGAATCGGCCACTTGTACCTACTGACGACCGTTCATGTAATGTGATGCCCCTTCACTCTCAGAGACACACGGATATCCTTACGTGCTTCAGTTATAACTATTCCAATCGATAAATATTCTTTTCACGTTGACACCATCAAGATATTTACACAATTCGTGGAACTGTACGTGTAATCATAAAACTAAGGCTGTGGTGAGAAGTCTTCATTCCTAGTGGTTCGCTTTTCCGACCAACTAAAATATTCTAGACGAGTGAATCTAGACATAGGCGATGGACTACCCAAGGGCTAGATTGGTTCTAGGCAACAACAGTGTCGAATTCCTTAGAGACTTAGAATAGTGTCCTGAGAGCTTTGGAGATTACGTCTTTTTAATGTTTTACAATTAAAATTGCCGACCGAAATTAGCTGTATAAAGCATCGCTGGAGAACAATTGTGGCGCACGTCTTTGTTAGGCATTTCTAAATTGTGTTGGAATTTTATTGTTTTCTCTCCCCTCCCACCCAAAACTGCTTTTAGTGCAACTGAATCGAAGTATCTATTTTGTTATGCTGGTTCTTCTTTGAGACGAGCAGCCGAATCGCGCATCTATTGAGCCAGAGTATATCAGGGAAGATAAACCGATTCTTTGGAAAATGCTCATTTCAAGAAATACCAGAATCCAACGGGCAACCCTGCAATTTTCTCGATACGACCCCTAAGAGAGAAATTTGGGGTGAATTCCTAGAATGTACAATATTAAAAACAGATTTCTTCAGCGCACTGTAGCGAGAACGTTTCGTGACTTATTTGGGGAAGATTTGACGAAGCCGTAATGTTAATTTCCAATGTGGCTCCCTTAACATTTATATTTTACCTCTGTCTACAGAAGACGTGTTTTTCACTCATCCAATTCTTGTACATTATCCAATAGGAATCACACGAATTGTTAAGTAGTATGTATATTTAATGGGCATTTATTAAAGGTTTTCGGGAAGGGAAGAAAATTTTCCTATTTTTTTCCGCGAAACGGTTGACACAATTGTTGACACAATTCGCACACTCGATGCCAAGAAAACGCTGACCACTTTTGATTTCCACAGTGGTCGATATCCCGAGTCCAGTCCCACATGACTTTGCTTAGGTCACCTCGTATGTCAAACCCCTGTCCCCAGGTGTGGTTGGTTTATCGTATCAGCTTTCCTTCGCGTCTGATAATACTATTTTTCTCCAACTCCATTGCTATATAATACTTCGACGAAGGCATGAATATCTACTTGGATGTGTTATCTGTCGGGATTTGCGCAGAGGCTGCGGGTCCGGGGGGGGGGGGGGAGGGGGTCGCACAGGGGACACGTGCCCTTCCACTTTTTTCACAGACATTTTGCGTGGTTACACAATGAGTTAAAATGGGCGCTTGCAAACGTGCCAATATACAGTCATTCTTGTAAAATATTATTTGCGAATCCAAAGTTCCAAACAATATTTGGCCAATGAATCCCACCTTCGGTCTCTTCAGTACGTTTCCTCTACTTCGACCATCTTCCAACCGAAAGCTAGCCTACGGGTTGGAAGATGATAGAAGTAGAGGAAATGGACAGGACAGTAACCACACCGTGGCATGCTCATCTGAACAAGACTCTATAGTGTCTCACGGTAGATTTACTGATATACAATTGTAACTTTTCCTCCCATTGGGTTGAACCATGGTACCCTTTAAAATGTGTGCCCCTCCACTTTTATCGATTTTCCGCTGCCTCTGGGGTCATGGACCATTACAGTCGTCACATATCAGGTTTGCCCCCATCTAATCTGTCATCGTCGTGACACTTCTATCTAACTGACAATAGTGGGGCAATCCAGTCATCATATTTCGGATTGTGTAGGCCTATATCGACTAAGGCCACAGGCATAAAGACATTATCATTTTCAACAAGCCTACAAATTTTAATACTCAACTTGGAGGGGCATCTCGACCCTTCCCTTTACCCCCACCCGTATCTATGCCCCAGTCCCCACAAACTGTGCATCCACGGTGTTTTCATAGTGGATTCCGCTCCAATGACTTTTCAGTCAATAGAGCCCCATCCCTACCCTCCAATTTTTTGCAACAGAACTGCCACATAGAGTCTAATCAGACATACTACAGTGAGACCACACTATTTCTGATGTTTGTTTTTATTGATGTTGTCCTTCTGGAAGGTTACTTGAAATTCTAGCCCTCTCGCAGTTCTAAGGTTTTTTTCTGATTTGCCAATGTTTCATTTATGTAGGAGCAATTATTTAACCAAATATAGCTCACTGAGCTCAGTCAAACAGGATACAATTGGTTAAATTCCCAAATTGTATTGCTGGAAAATGTTGTTGCTGCAACCCGCAAATTTTGGCATCAGAGTGGCGGGAGCAGTGATCGAATGGGGAAAACTGGTAGAAGAAATAGTTAGGATTTATCGTTCTTGATTTGTGGAGTTGAGTTTTTAGCTCATGGACACCGGGTGGTCCTATTGCTGAAAATTGTTTGCGCTTATGATACTCCCGGAATATTCAACCAATATTCTTCAGCAGAAACTGAATTACTGATTTGGTGAAAAATCCATATTGTGCCCAGGAAGAATGAAAAAGCAGGATGGTTGAGGGGCAAGGTCCACAAGGTGGTTTATTTGGGCGTGCGGTGCTGGTACATATCGGACCGAACCTTGTCGTTTGCAGGACATTACATTGTCAGTGGGGGATTTAGGATCTTATTGTTATTCGGTAAAATATTCTGTCACATTTTGTCGTACAGAACATGTTAAAAAAACAACCGAACGGTGAATTTATTGACAACCTTGTCTTTTTGGACCCTTCCCCCAAAATACATGAAAGTGCACTTTTTGCTTTCAGACCTTAGCCGAGGAGTGTAGCTTGTTTTACTGATAATCCAATATCCTTACACTGTCTATCTTGCAGTTCACAAACCTAGAAAAAGTCAGGGATATTATCGAAACATTTTTACTCTATTGAATTCTTGACAATAACATTTACTTTTACTTTAACCCGTTACCTAACATGAAAAACAGACGACACCTGCAAACAAAATTCTTGAATAACTAATTTTTTTCTTTTTTTGTCTCAAAAACATAGGTTATGACCCCTCTTTGGAACGAGCGCGACGAGCTCGTTGCAAAGAGGGGTCATAACCTATGTTTTTGAGACAATAATGAAAAAAAATAATGAAAATTAATTTGCGATTTTTGTGAATAGCGCTGGCCGGTTTTGGCCGTTACGTGGGGTAAAGGGTTAACCACTCGCGCGTAATAATTTTACTCCTTAGTGCTAAAGCATGTAAAAGTGGGCATTATGTATTCAACGCACAGTCATTCAAAAGAATATCAAGAATGATAATACAAAACTCCACGTTTTACCACTTAATTAGTATCTCGTGAAACGTTCCACAACGACAACATCAACAAAAAGAAAGTAGAAAATCAGAAATAGCATGGTCGCAGTGCACTATAAAGTTGTTTACTGGGTTAATACACAATTGTCAAAAATTGTTTCTTCTCCTTCCGTTTCAGTACATTATACCGCGGTTACTGTGTGTATTCCGCGATATCCGATACAATACAAACATTGTGAAATGTGCTAGGTACACCAGGCGTGGAATCCGGCCTACGTATAAGAAAGTCTTGTAAGTGCGCATTTTATACTGAAGAGATGAAAAGATCTTTATGTACAGTGAAAAAAATGTCTCTAAATAAGAGGGCACTGTCTGCACTAACTTCTGCGCGAAGCTGCCGGTTGGGGTACCCGCCACATTGTCAGATGGCAGGCTGTTGTAGTCAGTGGTGCGAACGGGGGCATGTGCGTGTTTGTCCACTATATGTGATATGTTGTAAACTCTCGGTCTTAACACATCCCTGAGTCGAGTGGGCTTTTTATATCCCTGCCCCTTGCTCTCGGATGCTTCCGGTGCCGTTGGCCATTGAGTTGTTCCTTCATATTGGGGGCACTGCTGGTTGTCCTGTAGTCTGAGCAGACCATGATTCCTCTTGATCTCTGATGTTATTGCGGTAAACTGCAGAATAAATAATCCGCAATTGATCCATCATCGCAACGACGCAATGTTAGAGAAAAATATTCGGTTCCATGGATACTATTTTGAGTTATCCATTCGAATCTTAGCAACTGAGTGGATATAGGAGACATAACGCAAACCGCTCCCCACCAATACAAAGATTTTGTCGGAAATTTAGCGCTCTGCCGAAATGATTTATTTCGCCCCAATTTGAGAGACTTGTCAGGTGCTGTCTGGGGAAATACAGTTCCCCCCCCCAAGTTACCCCCCTTAAAGAGGACGAAGGTCAAAACCTAGATGAGTCACGTCCCAAGTATGGGACGCGGCTATTCTTTGAATCGCTAAAGTGGTCGGCAATTTTTGTCAGTTTTTGGAATCGGTGTTCTGTTTTGGACGACCAGTCGACGAATCGAGCAAGTTTGATGCCAGAGTACATCAAGGGAGATAATCGATTCTTTGAAAATGCCCAATCAAACAAAAGTTCGAATGTTGACGGTGATCCGGCATCTTTCTCGACACGACCAACGAAGAGAGAGTTGTGTAAAAACTTCTAATTTACAATATTTACAACTGACCCATCCAGCGTAGTATATATAGTAGATAAATTTCGTGACGTATGTTAGGGAGATTTGTCGGTGCTGTAATGTTAATTTCAACATTTTGTTGCACGTTGAAAATATTGATTGGTCTCCCGCATCTTACGAATTTTGACTTTACCAGTTGATAGCTCTGAAGATGTGTATTATTAACAAGAACAAAATTTATATAGCGCAGCAAACATATCACAAAGATTTATTTATTTACCACGACACGTTCGACAGCCAGGGTCATCTCGTGTCCGACAGTTTTACGAGTGGAGGAAGCCGGAGTACCCAGAGAGAATCATCGAGCAGCGGCGAGTAATGTCAGACTGTTCAACATACCAACTGCGCACAAGCAGAGTTAACATTGGTTGAAGGCAAGTGCACCATCGACGCGCAGTAGGCCTTAGTACACAGCGCCACCGTGCCTCTAAGTGGGCAATCGGGATTAGATGCCTTTCCCAAGGCCACAACCCCGTTGCCCCTAGCGGGGATCGAACCGTGGACCTTTCCGTTTGAAGTACAATCCCGTGACCACTGAGCCACCCCCCCCCCCCCCCAGCACAATGATAAAAGTTCCAAGAGACTGAACAACATCACAAACACATTACTAGATTTAAATATATGCAGTTTTTAGGTACTTGAAACATCAGATTAGTCGAGATTGGAATAATAATTTTAAACAGATGAAAACTGGAAGAGATGTGTCGACGCTCACAGATTTAGACAACTTATTAAAAAGTCTTGAAGCACTGTAAGTGTGGAAACGTCTCCCAAAAGAAGCTAGGACAGATGATGTCTATCCCAGTGGGTTGTGGCATGAGGAGCGAAGTGTGAGCTTCTGGCACATACCTTTTGACCAAATCTGAAATGTAAGCAGGAACAAAATGAGTGGGTGGGTGGGGTGGTGGGTTCTTGAACCAAGTATTCTAGACTCAAACCTTTGTTAAGCCTATTGGAACCCATGAAAAGGGAGTCTGGACCAAGTCATTCTGGATTCAATCCTAATTTAATCATGTGTAAACCCACTGGCAGGGAGTCAGGACCCAAGTTAGACCGATAGGCTTAGGTCCAGAATGCTTGGGCCAAACCTCCCCACTCCCCCACCCCGCCCATGGGTTCTCACTGTCATAGGATTAACATAGGATTGGATATAGGATACTGGAGTCCAGGCCCCCTACCCGTTGACTCCCGTGGCATTAACATAGGTCTGAGTATAGAATACTTTAGACTAGACTTCATCAGCCACTACCAATAATCGTTTAGGCATAATATGCAATAGAAATAAATGAAGAATAGCCTATTGAAGAATAGAACCTTCTATAGGGTGAAATGAAACAATAGAAAACAATATCATTGAATCCATATATGCAACTGAATCTGAGTGAGTCATCCCAACATATGATAAGGCGAGAGGTTGTAGTTACCATGCCAGTTAGACGTAGCAATTCTATGATTATGTATTTGTTTATTCATCTCGAAAGTCATTTGTTTTTTATGTCAGTTTAGCCAATCGTTTATATCACAGACATTGGTTTACTGGAGTTTAAAGTCACTTATAGCAGATGTGGCTATATCATGACCGCATCATACGTAACAAGTTATGTTTTCCCAATCATTTATACCAGTTAATGTTGCTCACATTAGAGAGATCACATCACATTCATAATTACTTCAGCGGGTCATATTTTATCAAAAAATACAATTTGTGTACGTCTCTGCCATACTCGTAATTCAGTGCCCTCCTCTTAGTCAGGACTGTAGCGAAGTTGACCGATGGAGAAAGGGGAGCGCGGTGGCTCAGTAGGCAGAGATGCAGGCTGCAATCCGAGAGGTCCTCGGCTCGAATCCAACCTCCGGCAACCGCGTTGTATCCTTGGGCACGGCACGTAATCCCTATTGCCCACGTGTGGACACGGCGGCGCTGTGTACTAAGGCGTACTGCACGTCGATGGTGAACTTGTCTTCAACCAATGCTAACCCTGCTTGTATGGAGTTAGTACGTTGGGGAGTCTGACAGTTGCTTGGTGGTTCTCTCTGAATACTCCGGCTTCCTCCACCCGGAAACTGTCCGACTCGAGGTGACCCTGGCTGTCGAAAGTGTTGTTAAACCCCCAATAAATAAATAAATAAATTGGAATACAAGTCAGTGATAATGATTATAGTTAAAAAAATTCAAGATTCCTTGGAAATTTATTTCTGAATAAATAAAATATACATGTTGTATTGTAGCAGGGGCGGACTGGGCCAAGAAAAAGTACCAGGAAAAGCACCGGAAGGGGGGGGGGGGAGGGGGCGGAGAAATTTTCGATTTTTCGATCTGAAATCTGAACCCATCGATCAGGCCATAGTTCAGCCCAATGGGAGAAAAATTTTATTTTTCAAACTGACAGAACACTGTTTCCTTTCATCTGAGCGATCAAATGCAGACCAGACTGTTGGTATTTTGAAATGTCTCTTTGTGGACTGCCATTGACAGTCAACATAGAGTGCATTTCGGTATACCGGCAGTCTGTGCAATCAGATCCATTTGGCCTGTTGATCATTTTCACGAAATTTCATGCATCACCACGTGTTGGACTGCATCAATTTTTGGGGGCCCCCAATGGGGGGGGGGGGCCACCGGGGATTTTTCCGATGAACCATATGGCCAGTCCGCCTCTGTATTGTAATAGTCGTGACGCAACATCTAATTTAATTAACGTGTACCGTACCGGTACTCTTAATTAGTCATGTGATGTTCTCAACTGCCTGAATCGGGTATACTACAGACTTCCATTTGTATGACTGACTGTGGATGTGTGACACAAATCCAAGTATCAAATCTAGTCTTTTAAGAAATTACATGCCAACCAACAAGACAGAATTGATATGTTCAGACTTCAGTCCTGGCGAAGATGTACCCACTGGATAAATTATTAGGAGGGGGGGGGGGGGTCAAATCGTTTGTTGAATTATATCAGACTTTACACAAATACAATAAAGTTGGTCAATTTTGTTCTCACAATAGTCATAAGCAGTTGTTTTGTTGAGGCCAGTATACAGGATACGTTATGTGACTGATTCACTCAGACTGCAGTTTGCATTAGGACTCAAGGTGTGCCCCCTGTGAGGCTGTGTCCTGGAATTTTTTAAGTTACTACCAAAATTGTGCACAGTATTTCTTTGGTCGCGTACTCTCATGAAAGATAGATATAGCCAGACTAAAAATTTTGCTTTGTATTTGGTATTGCTGAATTCATATCACACATATTGTGACATATAGGCCGAGTTAGTCAGTTTACTCATTACCAATATTTTGGAAGCAGAATGACGTTGTTAGTCACTGAGTTCATTTCAATATTAGTCTGCTCCCTGCTCAGCATAACCTCATATTTGAAATGATTAATTAATAAATTATTGGTTGAATATTGATTTTTTTTATCATTCTCCGTACATGCACATTCATGTAATTTGACACAATGTCTAATGAAGGCAAATAGGGCCTACTTACAGACCAGAGTACCACAAGAAATTGTTATTTTGTGCTGTCTTAAAACCTCAAATTATCCAGATTTCTAGCTGCAGTCCTTTAAACTGCTTGGAAATATTCTCAGAATGCCCCAAACCTACCGGTACAGTCATTCGGAGTCAACATTTTTCCCCCTCCTGGGCGGGGGGGGGGGGGGGGGGGGCACCCATTTAAGTATCCATCACTAGTTCGAATTTTCATAGATCTACTTTCCTATTGAAAACCCCTAGCTATGTCCCTGGGTTTAATAATCACCTAACTACAATTTTATTATTATGTTGCATATTATTATGTTGTTGGTGACAGGGATGACCTATCATTTTATTTTTGATTCATAAGACATCAGACGGGAACACTACTTCAAGTATCCATTACTAGTTGGAATTTTTATAGATCTACCCCCCATTGAAAAACCTCCTAGCTAAGTCCCCCGACTCAGTCAGATACTTAAATAGAGGTTCTCGTTGAGCTCGTTCCAATGAGGGGTCATAAGCTATGTTTTGGACGTAAAAAAAAAGAAAAAGTTATTCAAGAATTTTGTTTGCATGCGTCGCCTGCCTTTCGTGTTAAGTAAAGTGTTAAAATAAAGGATGATAACAAGTTGCATACATCTAGGCTTCCATTGCTGGCAAGCCACATAATTTGGTTATCAAATGATAATTTATCAAAATCACTATTATATGGTTTCACGTGGTGTACAGTTTGGCTCAAAAATCTATTTTTATGGTGATGAGTTTAAAAAAAAAACACGTCTGACGTACCTTTTTAGCGATGCATCTGCATTTCAGCGGCGCAATGTTATTTTGGAACGTAGGTGCACCTAGAGAAAATAGAGATGCACCTGGAAAAAAAATCACGCCCAACGTGAAGGCCCAATTTGTACGTCTGACGTGCTAATTCACGTCCAACGTGCATTTTTCATCGCAATCAGATTTCTCTGAACAGACAACAGCGATGCACCTGTATTTTTACAGGTGCATCTATATTCCAAAATACAATAGCAACGCAAAAAATCCAGATGCGTCGATAAAAATAACGTCGGACGTGTATTTCAATCTTATCGATGAAAAATGCATGTAGGGACGTGCATTTTTCAGTAAAAATGCAAGTCCAGCAGGTATTTTACACAAATACATGCCCAGCGTGCATTTTTATCGTTGCACCTGGATTTTATCGTTGCGGTGTTATTTTCGAATGCACATGGAAAATAATCCACGTTCAACGTGCAATTTATACGTCCAACTTGTATTTTACACGTCGACGTATAAATGCACGTTGGACTTGCATTTTTGTGATGATTACCAGAAAATAGCAAACCAATAACAAATAGTTAACAAACTCCATCGCTTCAGATCCAATATTTTTATTTAAATTATCCTATGTTAACAACACTGTCGAATTGATCATGCAGTTATGACGTGATGTCATATTGGCCATACAAGACCAACACATTCTTTTTTGTTGGAGGGTAATATGCGACCAGAATGCACTCTCTAACACTGCACTGACTTTATATGTATACTGGCTATCGACGGGTATATTATAATGTAGTATCTTTTAGAGATTTATTATAAAAAAAAAAAAAACAATTTTAAAATATTTTTTATCTTTCAAACCACATTCTATCTCCACAGCTTATGGAAAGAGGTTGTTGATCCGAAATTATTTTTCTCCAAAATTTTGACAAGTTATTTTTCGTAATTTTTCGTAATTTTAAGTTATTGATTTGTTCGTACAAGTTATTATTTTGGAATTCCAAATTAAATATTTCATAATTACATTTTATTATTTCATAATTACAAGTTATTATTTCGTAATTACAAGTTATTAACTAAAATCTACTTGGCGCTTCCAAGCTGCCGCAGTTTTCTCAAAATTGTAATTTGTTCAGTTTTTCATCTTTAACCCTTTTATTGCCACGCCCACTTTAGCCATATATGGAGAACCTCCATGTACGCCTGTATGCGAGGAAATTTAATAAAATTTATGACATACTAGAAACTCTATCACCTGATTAATTGTTGGAAAGAGCCCTTTCCAACAATTAATTAGATAGTAGGTTTGATGTGCGCGATGTCCCCAGAATTGGGTTGATCCACGTCTGATATAACTAGTTCCAAAAGTCATAACGAATTGACAACGCATAATCATTGACAAGTAGTTGTAACGTGTTGAGTTGTGAAGTCATAATGAATTGTCAAGTCATTATAACGAGTTGACAAGCAGTTCTAGCGAGTTGACAGTCGTATAAGAAGATGTGAAGTCGTAATGAGTTCATATGCCATTATGACGTGTTGTTAAAGTCAATAAAACAATTTGTGAAGTCTTTATGATGAGTTGTGATGTCATTATAACTAGCTCTTAAATTGTTATAGAGAATTGTAAAGTTTTTATAACAAGTTATGATGTCGTTGTTATGAAATAACAAGTCAAACCAGAGGAAAGGTATGAAAAATCTGATACGTAAATCAAAGGAAGAAAACCCAGAAAATCTTGCAAGTTTGCATTTACGTATTCGGCCATTGAAAGTGTTATCCAGTAATATGATGCGTTTGTCCAAATTTCTCTTTTGAGGTTCCTATCATTGGGACGATAGATATTGCGATTTTGAAAAGTTTGGGTTTTTTTTCTGTTCAATGAGAAATTTAGGCAACTTTTCATCTTATATTATGCCACAAAGCATCCAAAGGCGTCTGTCACAGTGAGCCAGGCGGTCTCAGTAAGAGTACTGAAAGGACTAAAAGAGTGGGTGAACCCAGACGAGTGCCACAGGTGAAGTAGGTTAACATGTGTAGTAGGTTGGTACTCAAACTGATCCATAGTCTTATAAATGACTAATGTGTTTTACACGAACTACCAATACACTTTCTGAATGTTAGTCTGCCGCTTGTGAAATAATTGGAGGGAAACTTATGAATTGTCCGTGTGCATGTCTACCAGGATCG
Organism: Pictodentalium vernedei; assembly: GCA_031216915.1. Taxonomy (NCBI): domain Eukaryota; kingdom Metazoa; phylum Mollusca; class Scaphopoda; order Dentaliida; family Dentaliidae; genus Pictodentalium; species Pictodentalium vernedei. The sequence continues at coordinate 231,314,576 of CM062289.1, read as the reverse complement.
TGGCTGGATATTTCCGATTGGGGGGGGGGGGGGGGGTGGGGCTGAAGGGTCCCTCCCCTAGTTGGAAATTCACTTACTAGAAAACTTTTGAAAATGAAGCCATGAAAGGGGTCATAAAATTGATTCTAGTAACTGAAATGCCAACACATTTATGATAGAATTATCAGGTTATTATTATTTGGTATTATTCTGGGAATTGAATATATGCTAAACAAATGCTCAAGCTCAATCATGATATGATTTTCGAGGATTTTTTTTACGGTAAGTAAACGTACTATAAAAATCTAATACCGATTGACATCATGCATACTTATGAAGCTCGATATTGCGTACACTGTAGTTGTAAATAGTAACAGTTGGAATTTTTCCGATTTGAAATCGAGTTGGAATTTTGTAAAGGAGACATCAGCATCACCAAAGAAGCTCTAAAATCCAGATAGATGGAATTTCCAACTACTCATGACTTGCTCTCCGAATTGCCAACTATAGGAAATTTTGGTCAGGATTGGGGGGGGGGGGGCACCCCACCCCCGTCGCCACGTCCCTGATGTCTACACTAGTCTACAGAGGTGTTAGGAAATAATCGCTCAACATAAGCTTTTACAGTCTCCAATAAGGCCACACAAAGTAGATCTTCTGTTTTTCAGGCCATTATTTGTAAAATTGCATGCGGGCGAGCGGTTTTTTATTTTATTTTATTTTTTATTTCTGTAATTATTTCTTTGTCATCAAAAGTTCATGTTCTTGGTTTTTGTTTTAGGCCTCATAATCTACGGAATAGCATGGGTGGTGGTTCATTTCGTCCCTTGAGAGCAAGACGGCTCTGCATTGCTAAAGCATTGCAAAGCCTTCTTGCATTCACGGACAGATTTATCGATTTTTTTTAACTTGAGTAAAATATCAGACATAAACCGTTTAATTTTTTTTTTATATTTACATTGGTTATAAAAAGAGAGCATGCGGCAACCAAAAGGACCATGCGGGAGGGCCTCAGAAATAGATGTTTAATTTTTTTTTAGGCCTAACCACCCACCCGTATATCCCGTTACGCTTTTGTGACATGTACGCTACCTATAAGTTACACCTTTGGAGGGTTGTATACAAATGATTATGCTTTGTGTTTACTCAAAAATATATACCCTCCAGGTATCCGGTTTAAAATTAAACAAGGCCACCACAAGGCGTGGGGTGTGTACCCCGACAGCAAGTTCTTACTTTGGACATATCGAAGACTAAAAAATACCGGCACCTAGCTAACTCTTTCAAAAATGATATATATAGGTGAACTGTTCAAATAATGAATAAGCGAAGCTCTTCTATAAAGCAGCCAAATGCTACGATTACGCAACCAAGCTCGTCGATAAAGCAGCCAAGCTCCTCGATAAAGCAACCAAGAGCCAAATAAATAACCCTTAAATAAGGGTGCTGAAATCTGATACAGCCTGATCTGTTCTTAACAGCAGTAAAGGGTTATATAATCCCAATGAAGGGAAATCCACCCACATGATTTTTCAACACAAATTAAATGCAAATAAAGGGCACAAGCTGACAAAGAATGGCATACACTGCACACTTGCTCTCAATCTATCGACAATATCCTTTGATTGTCGACAGTTAGTTACTCAGACAATGTACTGAGCGCCGACACTGATACGGTATTACACGCTAAACATTATATACCGATCTCAAAACAGGGCCGAATAATTTGTTGGAAACGCTGACGGCCTCGGCGTCATATCATGGAAAGCAGATGCATTCAACGATATAGCATGCAGTTGTAGATGGGCCTTGAAGTGAGGTCTAGGGTGAATGGGGGAAACGGGTAGCTAAGCCATTCGCCTTTGGTCTTCCACCAGTGCCATCAACCATCACGCATACCAAATACTGATACGATCTCATAAATAAAACAGTGTGCGCGTCGTGTATTCGGGCTGCGCCCAGTTGGTGAAACGCGTGTTCGCACACGCAGCAGTTACTGAAAAACCACAAACAACACACCGTATCATGCGCCAAATAAGTAACCCGTAACTATGCTCAGCCTACAGCTGATGGAGCGCAATATATTTTCATAATCAGTGAAAAGTTACATAACTCCAAGGGGTGGAAGTCCACCCATATGAGTGTCCAAAATATGGACCACAATTCTCTGCCCATATACTCAGTGTGCAGAGAGACGTGACCACATACTATAAGAGTATTGGAGAGGTACCCCTCTCCCCACATACCCAATAGGCCGGACCCACCGAATGTCTCGCACTGGGCGTGCAGTGGTGAACATGCAGCCACAAGATTAGCTCTTGAGACATCCTAATTATCTTCGCAAAAAGTCACGTAACGGACTCCCATGCCTGTATGCATGCCTTCGTTTCTGCCTCCCCCTTTTCAATCATCCAGAAAGGAAATTTTCAAAGCCGAGAAAATGCTCAAGGGGCCATAACTCAGCCAAAGTTGGTCAGACTGAACCCAAGTTCGAACTTGACCTGCGTATTCTTGAGATAAACCTATGTACAAAACTTGGTATTGATTCAATAACTTAAACTGAAGTTATCATCCGAACACCAAATTTCCAAAGTTGCGAAATTGAGCGGAAAAGCGTCGAAAAAGGGGCATAACTCAAAAAAATTATCGGTTCTAGCCGATATTCGGAATTCACCTAATCATTGATAGTAGTATGTCATGTACCCGGACACCCCACATTTGGGGGACCTCGGTGGGGGACCTTGGAAGTGACGTCATGTCACCTGACCCAGTGGCGCCATGTTGTGTTGTCATTGTAACCCGCGTGAGCGGCCATCTTGTGACGTCATCTCCATAGTGATACGTGGTATGAGTGCGCATGCACAGCGCGTGTTAAGGTGATGCGTGTTTCCGTCGTCCATTTTGTATACTGGAGGCCGCCATCTTGGTTTCTATGGTAGCACGTGATTGCTATGTTACCCAATTTTTCTGCAATAAGACGGGGTATGTTTGGAGGGTGTGTTCGATTGTAGAAGAGTAAATCTAATTACCACAAACAACCCGACAATCTCTCCAAATCACCAAAATCTATCCCAACTTTTACTCTTTCGAATTCTTACAGAATTATCTGCTTCTATCTATATATGCAACAATTTTCGTCTATCTAGCCATGTTCCTTTGTTCTGGAGTATATTCCAGTAGCGTAGAAGAGCCTATTAGCTGGAACAGTTTACCTTATTATTACTATATTTAGCAGTTTCTGGTCTATTCTTGTTAGTTCTAACCCTATTCCAAGTACTCTTGTTGTTTAATTTATATAGATCATTTATATAGATTATAACTAACCAATCAGATTGCTTGATTTCCCATAATCTGTATACAGAGTTATCTCCCTTCTGTATAATAAAAGACTATATCCAATGGCCATATCCCATGGAATCCCATTTTTTTGCAAAACACCTGTGGCTATGGAATCCCTTTTTTGTCGTATGAGGCCATGAGGGCTATGTAAAAGCCCTCAATGCGTCCTCATTTATTATCCATGGTGTGGCCTAGAAGCCAACAGTCGAACAGGTGCTTGGAGCTAGATAGGATCTATAAAGGCATCATGTAGGAAGTAGGAACCATATAGGAGCTAGGAGCCATGTGTGAGCTATATATGAGCTATATATGAGCCATATAGGAACTAGGAGACTTATATGTAACAACAGCCGTATGTGCTCATCTGCTGCTTCTGATGCGTACATATTGTACACATGTGCGTATCGGCACATCCTGCATGTGCCTATGTGGTGGCCTATGTGGTGGTACACATCGTTACATGTGCATTGTGTTCTGTCACACAACCACATCCGGGCATGTCGGAATAGGTAGAATGAGGAAATCTTAACATAATAATATACACATTTATATAGCGCCAAAATTATAGTTCAGAAGATATAGAACCACATTGGCGCTGTACATGTTACTGAGCTCATGCAAATATATACAGTATCATACAGTCCAAAACATCACTTATAAGCTTTTTGAAACAGGTATGTTTTGAGATCTTGAAAAAGGTTGACATTTGACAGTCTTTTTAGGTGTTCTGGTAAATTATTCTACAAGTGAGGGCCAGCAAATGAGAATGACCTATCTCCAAATGTCTTACACCTATGTTTTGGAACATGTAGCAGTATTTTACCCTTGGACCTCAGGTTGTATTGACACACATTCTTGGTATTAAGGAGTTCTTCTAAGTAGGCTGGTGACATGTTGTTTTGTGTCTTAAAAACTACTAATAAAGTTTTGAAAAATATTCTGTACTTGACTGGCAGCCAGAGCATATCCCTCAGAACAGGGGTGACGTGTTGAGATCGTGATACCCTACATACCACTCGGGCTGATGCATTTAGTACCATCTACAGGCGAGAGTACTGATATTGTGGAAGGTTGAACAGTAAGGCATTACAATAATCCAAATGTGAAGTTACAAAGGCATGAACTAAGGTTTTTGTTGAGTCTTTGGTGAGGAATTGTCTTATCTGTTTAACTTTGTATATACCTCTGAAAGCCTTATTGCACATATTTGTAACATGTCTGTCCATAGACATGGTAGAGTCGAAGAAGGCACCGAGATTACGTACCCTGTTACTTGCACTGATGGCGGAATCTCCTACCTTCACTGAATTGATGTCAACTTGAATCAATTATTAGGAATTCAGTCTTATCATCATTTATCATTAATTTGTAACCATCCATGTGCGAATGTCCGGAATACATGATTCAATAGTTTCTAGAGCTTTAGTTTGATCCTTGATTGATGGTCGAAAAGAGAAATAGACCTGTGTGTCATCAGCATAACAACGGACGTCAGGCAGGTGAGATTCAATGATGGTGAACATTTTTGAAATATAGAATAGAAACAGAAGAGGACCAAGGCAGCTGCCTTGTGGGAGTGATAACACTACGGACTGTGTTTAATCAGAAAAATCACACCCGCGCTATTACTAACCTGTATGGTTTATTTTTGAACGTTCTACTGAAGAATAACCCACCCATCAAAGTAAAAGCATGAAAGAGCTACCATTATCTAATTACCTGTGTGGGGTGGGGGTGGGGGTGGGCAGTAAGGTTGTGTACTATGGCGTACTACCTTCAGCCAATGATAACCCTGTGTAGAACTTTGACAGTTGTTTGCCTCTGCACGATGGTCCTTTCCAGATTGCTCCAACTGTCATTAAATAAATGAAAAAACTACAATTCTATAACAACAGGCCAAGCTCCCCTTCGTTTTACATGTTTTGTGAGGCGGAAAATCAACAGTACTTTCACCCCCCTCATTTTAATAGTTGAAAAGTGCTGTTACTCGATCAAAAATGGTAAAAGGATACGCGATTCTGTATTAACCACCCAAAAGTGCAAAACTTGGGAAAATATAACCCACCTAGAGCTGCACCAAAGCTACGTGCACTATTCGAACTCCCGCATTATGTCCTTCGGCAAGGTAATTTACCCTGATTATGCCCATGGGGTCATGACGACGCTGTGTACTAAGGTGCACTGCACGTTGATGATACGCATATTTTCGAACAATTTAACTCAACCTGTGTGACAGTGCGGATTTATGACATCAGTGAGATGACAGTTACTCGCTGTTGCTCTGTGGTTCTCTTTGGATATTCCGGAGTCTACCCATAAAACTGTCACGTTTAATTATAACTTGAACTTGATGTCTGGGTGAAATGAAATAGCGTATTTTCTGCCGACATTCTAAATAAACGCAGCTGGTTTACAGACCTGTATATATTTTTTTTCAATTGAGTAAAAATATATGATAGTTACTGATGTAACATGCTGACTAGCATGTTTAATGAATCGAACTACACCAGCCCTACCGACCCTTTGCCCACCATGATCACAACAAACGTTTCAGTTCTCTCTCTCTCTCTCTCTCTCTCTCACTGATACAGTACGGGTGGAAACTAATTGCATTCAAGCTGTTGTTTTTTTCTAGGTTTTACCACCCCCCCCCCCCTTACAGCGCAAATCGAAATGAAATCTGATTCATTGAATCATACTACAGCATATGTGCTAAAATGATTATTTTTGTACAAAACTCAAGACCTTTCCCTCACAAATACCTATATAAAAACAAGATAATACGCGAGAATGCATTGTGTACCCGCATTTTGTTGATGAAATATGTCATGACCACATTCCCGAATATTATTAATGTACCCGCTTAATAACAGCCAAATTTTTATCGGATCACAGCATTTGAATAATTGCTTAAATTCCATAATATATGGAAATATCCTAACGTTGGCGAATGTCAAGAAAGGCACTCTACAGTTTAGGAGACTCCACAAATAAAAACAAAATAAAAAATCTGAGATATATTGCATTTATTTAAATATCGATATTAACCAGAGGTCGAAACTAATCAAATTGATTAGTATTAAATTACAAATGAATATGAAATTTGCAGTAAAATGAACACCGCCATATACGGCTATTCGGAATGACACCCTGTTGGTGAGAGATTTCACTTTTTTCGTCCAGTTTCATTAGAGCCTCCTTGAAGTCCATTCCACATTCGCAGTCTTTTCCAGGGGCTTTTCTTCAAAGGCTGGTCAATCGCAGCTTTTCAGAGATATTGTTTTCTGGAAGAAAAAAGTCCATACGTTCTTTATTTTTGATCAGACCCCTTGGGATATTTTGATCTTTAAGGATGTTTGCCAAAATTTTCCACCCTGTCGGTTGAGAATCTTTTCTTTTTTGCAGCAGATCATTTATTAGATCACACATATTGGAGCCCAAAATTGTAATGCCGTTATACATGAGTCGATCTTTCTCATCCCAGGATAAATTGGGTATATTCTTTATTATCTGGAGTAACACAAGTGCCTTCTGCTGCATGGAATCTGGTATAATGGCTAATCAGTCCGGATGATTTTCTACTGACAAACTAGTCGTTAAGGAGTGTGGTTTGGTGTTTTCTTTGCGTAAGTTTGAATGGCGCTGAAAGATTGCCTTGTAGAACAGACCTTTCTCTGCAGAACTCGATGTTGAATATTCAGTAATTGGTCTCATACCCTGGTCTATGGGTGGGACAGCTACAGCATTCAGGGGTGTGTGTATTTCCTGCAACTGTTCACTCCCCCATGGTTCAATACACTGAATTCTGCTTGAGGGTAGGCTGGTTGAGTCATCTATAGGTTTTCCCTTCAGTGATTCCCCCATCACTAGCGGTTTTACTGGCTCTAGCTTATTCGCAATCCCCAAAATATTTCCACTTGTTAATGCATTGTTCCAACTAAAGGCTGATTTCATATGCACTGGCGGATAGGGTAGCTGGTTACAGACAGATCTGGTTGTTAACACGGCTGTACTTAGGTTCGCTCCCCCTATAGTGTGTTTAAAATGTACATTTTTGTGTAATGTTCGTCTGTGTTGATAATAATGAGTTTTATGAGAGTAAGATTTTTGACACAATTCACAGACGTAGCGTGAATTCATCCTTTTCAGAAGCGAGTTAATAGAGTGGCAATACAGTTCCAACACTCTTCCATTTATATGTATGGATAGGATGGGTCCCACCCCAACCTGTCAATCGCTGATTGGCTAATTATATATCAAGATAAGGTGGGTTCTACCCCAACCTGTTGATCATTGGTTACTTCAAATTCTCACACAGTGCATTGTGGGAAATTACAGTGGTAGAGCTCTGGAGTAAAATAAGTTTTTGCTCAACTTCACACAAATTGATATAGTTTACTTAAAAAAAAAAGAAACATCAAAGTCACATTCATGACAAGCCGAGGGAGCACATCTGAACCACCAACTCCACACTGTTTAATCAGATAATCCATTTAATCAGATAATCACATTTGCACATCGGTTTTTCATCAGTTTTTCATCAGTTTCCATCGGTTTTCATCGGTTTTTATCGGTGTTTATCGGTTTTCATCAGTTTTTATCAGTTTTATGCATGGGCACATCGGTTTTCATCGTTTGTTCACTTTTAAAACATATTTAGTGACCATTTAATCCTACATGTTCACTAAATTGGTCTCTTTAGTGACCAAATTGGTCTCTCTCTGTGACCAAATTGGTCTTTTGAGTGACCAACTTGGTCTCTCTCTGTGACCAATTTGGTCTCGTTAGTGACCAAATTGGTCTCTGTGACCAAAGATACCAAATTGATCACAGAGAGAGACCAATTTGGTCACTAAAGAGACCAAATTGATCACAGAGAGAGACCAATATGGTCACTAAAGAGACCAAATTGGTCACAGAGAGAGACCAATTTGGTCACTAAAGAGACCAATTTGGTCAGAGAGAGAGACCAATTTAGTGAACATGTAGGATTAAATGGTGACTAAATATGCTTTAAAACTGATGAAAACTGATAAAAAAAACGATGAAAACCGATGTGCCCATGCGTAAAACCGATAAAAACCAATAAAAAATGATGAAAACTGATAAACACCGATGAAAACCGATGGAAACTGATGAAAAACTGATGTGCACATGTGACTATCTGATTAAATGGATTATCTGATTAAACAGTGTGGAGTTGGTGATTCAGATGTGCTACCTCGGCTTGTCATGAATGTGACTTTAATGTTTCTTTTTTTTGAAGTAAACTGTATCAATTTGTGTGAAGTTGAGCAAAAACTTATTTACCCCAGAGCTCTACCACAGTAATTTCCAACAATGCACTGTGTGAGAATTTGAAGTAATCAATGATCAACAGGCTGGGGTAGAACCCACCTAATCTTGATATTTAATTAGCCAACCAGCGATTGACAGGTTGGGGTGGGACCCATCCTATTCATACATATAAATGGAAAAGTGTTGGAACTGTATTGCCACTCTATTAACTCGCTTCTGAAAAGGATGAATTCACGCTACGTCTGTGAATTGTGTCAAAAATCTTACTCTCATAAACTCATTATTATCGACACAGATGAAAATTACACAAAAATGTAAATTTTAAACACACTATAGGGGGAGCGAACCCAAATACAGCTGAGTTAACAACCAGATCTGTCTGTAAACAGCTACCCTATCCGCCAGTGCATATGAAATCAGCCTTTAGTTGGAACAATGCATTAACAAGTGGAGATATTTTGGGGCTTGCAAATAAGCTAGAGCCAGTAAAACCGCTAGTGATGGGGGAATCACTGAAGGGAAAACCTATAGATGACTCAACCAGCCTACCCTCAAGCAGAATTCAGTGCATTGAACCATGGGGGGGGGGGAGGGGGTGAACAGTTGCAAGAAATATACACACCCCTGAATGCTGTAGCTGTCCCGCCCATAGACCAGGGTATGAGACCAATTACTGAATCTTCAACATCGAGTTCTGCAGAGAAAGATCTGTTCTACAAGACAATCTTTCAGCACCATTCAAACTTACGCAAAGAAAACACCAAACCTCACTCCTTAACGACTAGTTTTTTAGTGGAAAATCATACGGACTGGTTAGCCGTTATACCAGATTCCATGCAGCAGAAAGCGCTTATGTTACTCCAGATAATAAAGAATATACCCAATTTATCCTGGGATGAGAAAGATCAACTCGTGTATAACAGCATTACAATTTCAGGCTCCAATATGTGTGGTCTAATAAATGATCTGCTGCGAAAAAGAAATGATTTTCAACCGACAGGGTGGAAAATTTTGGCAAACATCCTTAAAGATCAAAATATCCCAAGGGGTCTGATCAGAAATAAAGAACATATGGACTTTTTTCTTCCAGAAAACAATATCTCTGAAAAGCTGCGATGGACCAGCCTTTGAAGAAAAGCCCCTGGAAAAGACTGCGAATGTGGAATGGACTTCGTGGAAGCTCTAATGAAACTGGACGAAAAAAAGTAAAAACTCTCACCAATAGGGTGTCATTCCGAATAGCCGTATATGGCGGTGTTCATTTTACTGCAAATTTCATATTCATTTGTAATTTAATACTAATCAATTTGACTAGTTTTGACCTCTGGTTAATATCTATATTTAAATAAATGCAATATATCTCAGATTTTTTATTTTGTTTTTATTTGTGGAGTCTCCTAAACTGCAGAGTGCCTTTCTTGACATTCGCCAAAGTCAGGATATTTCCATATATTATGGAATTTAAGCAATTTTTCAAATGCTGCGATCCGATAAAAATTTGGCTGTTATTAAGCGGGTACATTAATAATATTCGGGAATGTGGTCATGACATATTTCATCAACAAAATGCAGGTACACAACGCATTCTCGAGTATTATCTTGTTTTTACATAGGTATTTGTGAGGGAAAGGTCTTGAGTTTTGTACAAAAATAATCGTTTTAGCACATACGCTGTAGTATGGTAAAACGAATTAGATTTCATTTCGATTTGCGCTGTAAGGGGGGTGGTAAAACCGAGGAAAAAACAACAGTTTGAACGTAATTAGTTTCTATCCGTACTGTATCAGTTGGTGTGTGTGTGTGTGAGAGAGAGAGAGAGAGAGAGAGAGAGAGAGAGAGAGAGAGAGAGAGAATTGAAACGTTTGTTGTGATAATGGTGGGCAAAGGGTCAGTCGGGCTGGCATAGTTAGATTCATTAAACATGCTAATCGGCGTGTTACATCAGTAACTATCATATATTTTTACTCAATTGAAAAAAAAATATATACAGGTCTGTAAACGAGCTGCGTTTATTTAGAATGTCTGCAGAAAATACGCTATTTCATTACACCCGGACATCAAGTTCAAGTTATAATTAAACGTGACAATTTTACGGGTAGACTCCAGAATATCCAAAGAGAACCACAGAGCAACGACGAGTAACTGTCATCTGACCAACGTCGGAAATCCGCACTGTTGCAGAGGTTGGGTTAGATTTTTCGAAAATATGCGTATCACCGACGTGCAGTACACCTTAGTGCACGCCGTCATCTTGCTCCCATGTGGATAAACGGGGTAAATTACCTTGCCCAAGGACACAATGCAGGAGTTCAAATAGTGTACGTAGCTTTGGTGCAGCTCTAGGTGGGTTATATTTTCCCAAGTTTTGCACTTTTGGGTGGTTAATACAGAATCGCGTATCCTTTTACCATTTTTTTTTATAGAGTAACAGCGCTTTTCAACTATTAAAATGAGGGGGTGAAAGTACTGTTGATTTTCCGCCTCACAAAGCATGTAAAACGAAGGGGGGCTTGGCCTGCTATTATAGAATTGTAGTTTTTTCATTTATTTAATGACAATTGGAGCAATCCGGAAAGAACCATTGTGCAGAGGTAAACAACTGTCAAAGTTCTGCACAGGGTTATCATTGGCTGAAGGTAATACGCCATAGTACACAACGTTACCGCCCACCCCCAGCCACATAGGTAATTAGATAATGGTAGCTCTTTCATGCTTTTACTTACATGGGTGGGTTATTCTTCAGTAAACGTTAAAAAATAAACCATATGTGTTAGTAATAGCGCAAGTGTGATTTTTCTATGATTAAACACAGTCTATAGTGTTATCACCCAAATTTTTCATTTTTAAATGCACTTGTACACAATTAACTGTTAAACACCTAAGGGCTGTTTTGATAACCGACTATTTATTTATATTTATTTATTGGTGTTTAAGATCACATATTTCTGCAGAATGGCTAATCATGACCACAACAGTTTTACGGGTGGAGGAAGCCGGAGAGAGCCACCGAGCAACGGCAAGCAACTGTCAAAATTCTACATAGGGTTAGCATTGGTTGAAAACAGGTGCTCCATCGACGTGCAGTACGCCTTAGTGCACAGCGTCACCATGCCCCCACATGTGTAATGGGGGTGAAGTGTCTTGCCCAAGGACACAACCGACAGACACTCATGAATAAATCAATACATGTATTTCTGTCAAACTAATCCGCCATTTTGTTTTTTCGAGAAGTGTCTTGTGGAATAAATTATTTAATGAAAATTATTAATATATTATATTAGATGAATATACGCTATTTATTAGGGGGACAATCTCATAGTAAATAAGGGTTAAGAGTGTGGTAAGTTATGAGAGGAGACTAATCGGGGTAATTTGATCGCTCAAAATTGTGGGGACGGGGTATCCGGGGGTTTGACATGTCCATTACATTTAGAGAACTGGACTGGGGTTTGAGATAATTTAGCTGTTGTGAGGGGTAGGGGAGGGGGAGAGAGGTTTCAAAAAGTTTTTTGGTAATGGATGACCTGGAGGAGGGGAGTTCATGAAAGTTTTAGGTATTGTGAGGGGATACAGGGGTGTGGAATAAAAAATAAATTATTTTACGAAAATTATTAATATATTATATTAAATGAATATACGCTATTTATTAGGGGGATTACGTCATAGCAATTAAGGTTATTAAACTTTTAAACATATGACCGCACACTTGCCTCCTTCACCCCTAATCATAACCTCATTCGACCCCCTTATTTGATGAGGAGCGTCTCCACCGGTGGGTTTTCAGATGATCCGTTAATTCATCTCTTGAAAGTATTGGGGCATAAAGTACAGCCATGTATAGCCTATCCCCCATGTACAGTAGTCTCATGGCGATTTCTCTTGTGATTTTTTTTAGAACCCGTCAAAATGTAGAAATCGGACCGTTAAAAAATGGATGAAATTTGAAAATTTGAATCTCATAGTCTGGAAGAAGGTTGCATGTTGACTGCTAATTTAATGAGGTTTTTATTACACCCATAACTTTTGAACAATAGGAATTAGTGATCAACATCTGTCACTCTCGTATAGTAGTTGGTGTTTGAAAAAAAAATCGATTTAATTACACCCAGACACAATGAACTGTTTACCTTAGCACGTGTCCAGGTCAGGGTCAGTCGATAGCATTCATATATATGTCCAGTACGTCAATATTATTTTTAAATATATTATTTTTAAATATATTATTTTTTTTATCTAATAATATCTATCCCAAATTATGACTTTAAAAAAAAATATGTACTAATCGACATTATTAATTCATTTATTAATATACTAATTATTATAATCTACCCTAATTACACTCATTAATTACATTAATTACATTAATTATGCAACAGTCATTAATTAAAATTAATTAAGCAACAGTTATTAAAGTGATTAAAAAAATATTCATTAAGTGACGTCATGTTAATTATCTTACGTAACTTTTTAATTAAGATGACGTCATCCACCCACCGGCCCAAACTGTATAGCTTTAAAGCATAATATGATGCACCACAATCACCACTCAGATCTTTCAACTTTAACCCCCACTGGCCAAAAATGACATGAATATAGAATTTTTCTTCAAAATTGACCAACTTCAAGGGCAAATTTCCCTAATAACAAGGTTGTTGTAACAATTATTTTGGTTTGGATAGATGCAACAATGATTGCGGAAGAACGTTACTGTTTACTTTTTAATCTCAGATTTAACCCTCAAGCACAATGAGGGTGAGAATGAGAGTACCGTTTGAAAATGCCAAAATTAGCAAACTTTGGTTGCTTTTTCCATCATTTTGAAAAGGGGTTAATTTCAAACACTTTTCGTGTACGTATTCACAATTGACTACCGAGCATATTTGCTGTTGTAAGTTTAGTTGTAAAGTTTAACCCTATACCATTCTGGTTGCATAAAAGTAGGTACCGTCCAAAAAAACTCCAATTTTTTCAGAATTTGGTAAGTTTAGGTGACGATTTACTCCATTTTTAATTGCTTGAGCTCCGAATGTTTTCTATAGCTGCTTGCAGCAGTCCAAGTATGACAAATTTTGTTCTATATGTTATTATTAAAAGTTTAACCCTTAGCAGATTTGAGACTTCCCATAAGGCTACTGTCGGAGTATTTGTTATTTTCGCAAACTTCAAGAGCATTTTTTTCTAATTACAAGGTAGTTGTAATAATTATTTTGGTATGGCTAGATGCAACAATGATTGTGGAAGAAAGTTACTGTTTACGTTTTAATCTCAGATTTAACCCTCTAGCACAATGAGGCCGAGAATAAGAGTACCGTTTGAAAATGCCAAAATTAGCCATTTCTGGTTGCCTTTTCTATCATTTTGGAAAGGGTTAATTTCAAACACTTTTCATGTACGTATTCACAATTGACTATCGAGCATATTTGCTGTTGTTAGTTTGGTTGTAAAGTTTAACCCTATCCCATTCTGGTTGCATAAAAGTAGGTACCGTCCAAATAAATTCCAATTTTTTTCAAAATTGGGTAAATTTAGGTGGCAATTTACTCCATTTTTAATTGCTTGAGCTCTGAATGTTTTCTATAGCTGCTTGTAGCAGTCAACGTATGACAAATTTTGTTCTATATGTTATTATTAAACGTTTAACCCTTGGCAGATTTGAGACTTCCCATAAGGGTACTGTCAGAATAATTGTTATTTTCGTCAACGTTTACATGCACTTTCTCAGCACTGGAGCCATATTGTCTCAAAACCGTTTCCATGAGAGGATTGGGCCTTCATCCAAAAACAATTGTGTTGTTATATATTTTATTCAAAGTTTTAACCTTCACCCAGTTTTCGGGACTTGAATTTGAGTGCTCTAAAATTCTTCATAAAATTGGCTAATTTGGAGCTCACTTTTCTTCCAATTTCGAAAGGAATATCGAAAAATGATTTACATGTTCGTATTTACAATTGCCTACCGAGCATATTTGCTTTTGTAAGTTTGGTTGTAAAGTTTAACCCTACGCTCGTTCTGTTTACATAAAGATAGGTGCAGTCTAAAAAAAAACTCTCGTTTTCAGAATTTGGTAAGTTTAAGTGACGATTTACTCCATTCCTAATTGATTGAGCGTTGAACGTTTTCTATGGCTGTATGCAGCAGTCATAGTATGACAACTTTTGTTTTATATGTCATTATTAAAAGTTTAACCGTTGGCAGATTCGAGACTGCCCATATGGGTATAGTCGGAATAATTTTAATTTTCATAAAATCACTGAATATTGATAAGCGTGCAGTGGTAGTTTGGAATAGAATATCCGAAAATGCTTTCGAATTTTTTATTCGGATTCACGGTTCAATTCCAAGAATATTTTCTGTTATAAGGTTGCTGTAATGTTTAACGCAATCCCTGTCTCAGGTGCATAATGGTAGATGCCGTCGAAAAAAACTCATTTTTCAGAATTTCGTAGGTTTAAGTGACAATTTACTCCATTCCAAATTCATTGAGCGCTGAATGTTTTCTATGCCTGCATGCAGCAAGCATAGCATGACAACTTCTGTTTTATACGTCATTATCAAACGTTTAACCCTTGGCATATTCAGAAGTTCCCATGTGGGTATAGTCGGAATAATTGTTATTTTCGTAAAATCAATCCCTGAATATATTGGTAACCGTGCGGTAGCCTTTCAGTGGTGCTACATGAAGCCGCAAATAGTTAAGGTTGAAAAGTTCATCAAATAGACAAATATAATACCTAACTCAGCCGGTAACAGGTAAATAATGAATGGAAAAGTCGTTGAGTTGAGAATAAAGTAGAGACGAACCGTGCCCTCGGTTTCCACCTGATCCATGGTATTTCCATGCGGTCTCGGCACTTGACAAAGATACTAAACTGTCGGGCAGGGACAGTAGGAAACATTGTATCTGTCGGATATATTCCAATTATGTCCCGATCACTTCACCCTGACTGTCCGCATGGGGGCACCATGACGCTGTGTACTAAGGCATAATGCACGTTGATGGTGTGCATGTCTTCAGCCAATCTAACCCTGCCTGTGCTACAGTGCGGAGGCACTATGTTGGGGAGCTGGCAGCTGCTCGTCATTGCTCGGTGGTTCTTTCTGGGTACTCCGGCTTCCTCCACCCATACAATTGTCACCGACATAAAATGACCTTGGCTGTTAATGTGTCGTTAAAACCTAATAAATAAATAAATAAATCCAGTACCAGTTTTGCTCGTACAAATATTAGTACCGTCAGACAAAATTCATTTTCTGATTAATTTTGTACTTTTCTGTACTCATCTTCCCTGAGAAAGATTGGTATACCTTTTCAATCTCAGATTTAACCCTCAAGCACAATGAGAGTGAGAATAAGTGTACCATTTGGAAATACCCAAATTATCCAACTTTGGTTACGCTCAACTATCATTTTGGAATGGGTTAATTTGAGACACTTTGCTTTGCTATATGCAGAGATGTTTAATCAATATATCCGGCTTTAGTTATGTTCTGGGACTTAAAATGAAACATGTGCTTTGGCCACTTAAAAATAACACTGTCTGCAAAAAATGACTTTGAGTGAATACTCACTCAAAAAGGAAAGAGCTCTTTGAGCTTTTCATAACTGCTTTCAAAAATCAATGGGGAACAAATTTTGTGTTATATGTTTTGGTGTTCCGTGTTATCCAACACCAGTTTGGCCGTACAAATATGAATACCGCCAGGAAAGAAAGCACATTTTCTCAGTGGTAGACTGTTTGACTTCTATGATAGAGGTCCCGAGTTTGATCCCTATCTGGGACGACCCACGTAATGTCCTTGGGCAAGCCACTTTATCCCGGTTGCCAACATGGGGACACGATGATGCCATGTACTAAGGCGTACTGCATGTCAATGTTGCACATGTCTTCAACCGCTGATACCCTTCTTCAGCGGAGCTTGAACATAATTAGAATGTTGAGCTGACAGTTGCTTGTCGATGCTCGGTGGTTCTCTCTGGGTCCTCTGACTTTCCCCACCCGTAAAAGTGTCACGGTCGCGATTAGCCATTGTGGATAAGTATGTGACCGCAAACACCAATAAATAAATACCGTCAGGGAAACCCTCTGTGAAATCCTTCTGTCAATAAATAGCAAAGTAGTAATGTAATGCAAGAAATATTAACAAGCTGTTCAACTTCTCTTTATCAACTCATTTTGACTTGAACTGTGCCCATCACTGTGTATACTAGCACTCTAGATGGTTTAAATCATATCAAATAAACAACTAATTTGTGTGTGACAGTAACTCATATTACATGTATTTCATTGTATCTGAAAGAGATATGCTGGAAAAAATGTGAAATCATGGAGTAGGAAGCTTACCCTCGTTTGTTGACAAATCCCACACATTCACAAACAGACAGCATGATAGAGAATAAATTAATTATCGATATTTAAGGTCACTTTCAGCATCTACAACTATATCATGACCATAATATAGGTATTTATTCAAGTCCAGGTATTCATTGCATAGGCGTACAGGGCTATTTTTCGGGGGGGGGGGGGGGGTGGACCCTTTTAGCCCGAAAAAGTTGAATCTCAGAAGGAAATGCCAAATGTGGGTATGGGAGGGAGGGGGGGTGTCTCCCTCCCATTGAGTACCTGGAGAGAACAACCGAGCAATGGCAAGCGACTCAGACTACCCAACATACTAACTCCACAAAAGCAGAGTTACCATTGGTTGAAGACAAGTACACCCTCAAAGTATCCTTAGTACACATCGCCATCATGCCCCAACCCCCAGCCCCCACGAGGGAAATTAAATTGGGATGAAGTGTCTTGCTCAAGGACACAATGTGGTTGCCACAGGCGGAATTCGAACCGAGGACTTCTTGGATTGCAACAATCATCTCTACCTTCTGAGCCACCGTGCTCCCGTAATATGCAGTAATAGAACTCTGTATATGTACTTGTGTGATTATAAATGAATAATATTAACGTGGATACGGTTCCACTGAATCAACTTGTACAGTATAATGGTCAGTTTATTTGCTACTTCTAAGTGATGAGATAGGGAAACAACATTTTGTGTGGAAAACCAAAATGTTTTGTGGTCATTTCTGGCAACTAAATTGTCCGAAATTTTCTGGCATATTGGCTGAAAAATCGGCTCCTTCCTGACTCAGGAGTGGGTTGGGGCACAGTCCTTCATGAAACCACAGCCCGTACGCCCATAATTCATATGTACTAATTTTTTTCCAAAGCGGAAAGGACATCGCTTGTTTTGCTTTCTATGAAAATATTCTGTAATTATTGAGGAGGAAATTTTGTGTTAAAGGTTTTGGTGTCCTGCTGTATCTCAAATATCTGTTTTGACTGCATAAAAACTTGTAGCATCACAAAAACTTTGATTTCCACTAAATTTTCTGTTTTCAAAACTGATCGATAGTTTTGTGTACAATACAGTTTGCCTTTTCACATTAAAAAGTTGGGAAAGCCCGTAATTTGTCCAACAAATTACAATTCTCTAGTTTGTATCTGAGTTTCTGTAGCACAGCCCAGTTATTGTTCCTAAGGATTCATCTCTATTCATCAGGATATTGCCCATATGAGCAAGAACTTTGCTATGATGCAATATTTCATATATCAGCATAGTCGCGATACATGTATATTTAGATTACCTAATGGGTTACATGAATCAAGTACAGGGGGACGATCGATAGGTTACCAAGCCTCAGACCAGGTGAACAATAAATGGGTTTCACAAAATTTTGCGAACGTTAGGCTTCCTTAAATGTATTGCCAGAAGAACATGTAATAACCAAAAGAGGATATTACCTGTTTATGTGACAGGATCATTATCCTGCAATATTTGCATACCTACCCTTTGAGGAGAAATTTACCACTAACGATTTTAAGTTTATGTGACCTAATTTGTCCAAAATTGATATCAACTTTTTCGCTCACCT
Source organism: Pictodentalium vernedei (assembly GCA_031216915.1). Taxonomy (NCBI): domain Eukaryota; kingdom Metazoa; phylum Mollusca; class Scaphopoda; order Dentaliida; family Dentaliidae; genus Pictodentalium; species Pictodentalium vernedei. The sequence continues at coordinate 231,296,031 of CM062289.1, read as the reverse complement.
GAGCAAAGATTAGGGGGATCTTAAATGATCACTTTCCATCCGTTGTCCATCTGTCCAGTGTAAACTTTTATTATCAATTTATCAGAAACAGCGGGGCCGATTTACTCCAAGTTTGGTATGGATGTTCCTCGGTATATATCAATTCAAGTTTGTTAAAATAAAGTTTTCACGCCGCAAGGGGCTCCACAGGGGCATGACTCTGATAGCACCCATAAATATTTTAAAAATATTTTAAAATCTTCTTCTCTAGACCCAGTGGTCAAAATATTTTGATATTTGGTATGTAGCATTCTTGGGTGGGTCTGATCCAAGTTTGTTCAAATCAGGTCCTGGGTTAATATTTGGGCTCACTGTGTGGGCCCGAATTCGAACTTTGTGCAATTTCAGAAAAATTCTTTTAAAATCTTCTCCAGACCCAGCAGTCAAAATCTATGGGAGCCCGAATTTGAACTTCGTGCAATTTAAGGAAAATTCTTTAAAAAATGGGAGGACCATGTGAACGTGTGTTTACATGAAGTTCCTGCACTTATATAATATTTGGGATAACTATTGGAGCCTGATATATTATTTTTTTAAAATCTTCTAAGCCAGACCCCGTGATCTGAATGTTTTGATATTTCAGATTTAGCATCCATGGGAGGACAAGAAACAAATTTATTCAAATCAAGTTCTTGATATCATAATTGGACTCACTATGGGAGCCTGAATGTCAGCTTAGTGCAATATTGGGAATGTTCTTTAAAAATCTCCTCCAGACCCACTTATTAGAATGTTTTGATCTTTCGTATTTAGCATCCGTGGGAGCACCAGATCCAAGTCTGTTCAGTTCAAGTTCAAAGGCTCATTATGAGTCATATTTGGGTTCCCTACACTGTTAAAACATTTGGTTCCCCGGAGAATTTTTCTTGATAATTTAATCGAATCAACAAACAGAGACAGGGTCAGCCATGTCTTGGTTTGATTACATTTTCAAGAAAAATATTAAACACAAGGACATTAAATGATTTCATTAATATATTGCCATTCTGTTCACAAACAGCACATGTACATCGGTGGCGCAGAAACCGGGGTTGGTAAGGGGCGGGGGAGCTATTTACCCCCCCCCCCCCCCAAATATGTTCCAAAGATTAGAAAAAATGCCCCTTAAATATATCGGCCAATGCATATCAACAGACTACAAAAATGTGTGCAATGTCGTCACCACCTCACTGGCACACAGCATCATGCAGTGTGCCGGAGAGGCGGTGACAACATTTCACTCATTTTTTGCCAACCCCTAATCTATTTTTTACGGTACCGTATACTGATTTACCAGAGTTATGTCTCTTTATTTACTCCCCACCCCCCAATATTTTCAAAGATTTGCAAAATCGCCCTAAAAATATATTGGTCGATGCCTATCTATACAGACTACAAAAATGAGTGCAATGTTGTCACCACCTCACTGGATCATGCAGTGTGCCGGTGATGACATTGCACTCATTTGTTGTCAATCCCTAATCTTTTTTTTTTACGGTATACTGATTTACCAGAGTTACATGTATGACCCCTTGCAAGTTACTTCTAGTCATCTGCACATATCACTCTCCTGTAGGAATGGTTGCAAAATGAATATGCAATTAAATCTAAAGACAATTAGTGTTATTCTATTTTCTCAGCTAGTCAGCTTTAAAAATAATTTTGGTCACAATTACTAATTTCCTAAGTAGAAAACAATGTTGAGGGGTCAGAAACACCACCAGGGACCCCGTTTAAGCTTCAGTTTCATGATAATTTTCCCCGTGGAGGCTCCCTGGACCGCACCAATGAGAGGGGGATACCCCCTCTCGTGCTCTCCCGGGCAACGTATTGCGCGTTGCAACCATTGCTAATCGATGATCTCTTTTAAGCCCCCCACCTCCGAATAATATTTTCTTCTGACGCCCCTGATGCACATGTCGATGAGCTATTCTGCGACCCTCGTTACCCAATATGTTAGATGCGTGTGACACTGCCACTTATCACCTCCCCCTACCCCCCACAACCGTAAGTTTTTCATTTTTTCTTCCAAACCAATGCTTATGACACCTCATTGGAACTACCCCATTCCAATAAGGGATCATAAGCTGTGATTTGGAAAAGACAAAGGAATGAAAGGCGACCCATAGGTCCATTGGCTGAAGCTTTACTTGCATTTTTTATGCTTTGATCGATATTAAAAGTGCTTGGTGGAATCTCAACTCCACTCGTGCTATAAATACACTCTCCGTGTACCAGGCCCGACGCAAATAGGGTGGGGAGCGGCAAACCACCCTCACGCCACATGGTTACCTTTGTCGGAAACTTGGCCTCTTTTTACTGGAATTTATGTGCAAATTGTAGGTTTTATAGTCATTTTCCGTATTTTTAGAAATGTTGTCGGAAAATTTAAAAACTTCTCACCCACAAAGAAAAAGTCTGGCTTCGGGCCTGCCATGTACTATAGTGCGTCGAAGGTGGATTACTACATCTGTACATAATCTAATGACATTTGCCTGGACAATCTATTTTTGATGTGCACACAAGTAATCTATTTTTGATGTGCACACAAGTAACAAAGCGGGTCTGGCAATAAAGAGCTTACAGCGTAACCCGTTAGCAGGTTATGCAACACAACATGGTGGTAACCTACAGGTAAAGGAAAATGTATTGTGATGCTTTTCTGGGTTCTGTTTCACAATGCCACTCATGCTTTGTCTTCACAGAATTTTCGCAAAAAATATACCAACAACTGACGCACGATCTCGCCAAAGCGAGATCGCGCGTTAGTTGTTGGTATTTATTTTAACAAAAATTCTATTGTGAAGTCAACGATAATGTCACTCGATTCATACTTGTATTATGTGGGTGTATGTACATGTAATGTGCCTGGCAAAGTTAGGGCCATTTTCCAGGTGGGTTATACCTGTTAGGCAAAAAAAATAAATGATTGGTTTCTCAGACATTTTTTTTATAGATTCAATGAGGGAGGGGGGACTTTATTTTTATTTTTTATTTCTGATAACCAAGGATGTCATTATGTAATTCCAGCCTGAGGCATCCCGAGTGCCAGGTTTGACATGCAAGAGCACTATTTTGTGTTCTTAGATCAGTTTATTATCATAATTTAAAAAATAAAACTGTCCTCTGAAAACAAACTGAAGGTACTACAGTTCAAAGGCTTAATTTCTTTTGATGCTCTTCATATTATCGTTAAAGAAAAGTTATTTAATCTACTAGAATGGGGATTTTCCTTGTTAAAATTTATAGGAGAGTGCTATAGGCACTTTCCCATAAATTGTAACAAGGCAAATTCTATGGGGAATTGCCTCATTACAATTTATGAGAGATTGCTGTAGGCACCTTCCCATAAATTGCAATGAGACAAAACACCGTAGAGGCAAACATATTGCAGACACAAATAAATAAATATTCATCAATCAAAAAACGTAAACTGTTTTGAGTCTCCTGAGTTTGTACTAATATTAGAAGACAGTGAAAGGCATAAAATGCCCAATGAGGGGGTTCAAATTCAATGAGGGAGTATCTGAGAAACAAACCACTTTTTGTGGCCTTAGCTTAACTTATTCACAATACACTCCCGAAAATTGCTAAGCATAAAATAAACAAATTTTATTCTTGAACCTAATGTTGCTTTTAATAAGACAATGAAAGTTCTGTTTTTCAAATTTTATAAATTTTTGCTAGGCCTATTATTCGTTCATCATGAAGACGCCTTGACGCCACTCGACGATCATGGACAAGAATTTCAGGTTCAATCTGAGGTACACCTTTCAGCAGGAGGTAGGAGCGTTAATATATACATCCTTGTTACAAAATAAATCTTGAACCATTATGCCTGTCTGTCATGAATCATGAGTTGATAAAACTTTTGAAAAATATTGCTCACTATTTCTGTATAACTCGAAGCGCTCAATTATTTACTGATCACTTGTGGAACTACATGTACCACAACTGTCACAAACATATGACACCAATCCACACAGTGTGACACCAGTCATAGTCTTAAGTGTATTGCAGTGCTTGCGTGTCGAAAATGTGGTGGGTTGTGCATTAACTTTCTCATGTTTATGTATGGGAATTTCTGTTGCATTCAAAACTACCGGAGTATCTCCAAATTTTTGTTTATTAAAAGACCCTTGTCATGTTCACCTCCACATTTTCTTTGCTTGGCCAAATATGATATCCAGCTTTTTGGTATGAAAATACGGTAAATTTATCCAGGTCACTATACGTTTACATACTGATGATTTGCTTATATGGAACTATATACTGAGAAACGTGTCTTCCACGCCTGAGCGTAATTTCCTGAGAACTAAAAAAAAAGTTGATCATTTGGTGGGAACAAAGAACAACGGTAACTGCGTTCAGCAAAAGAACAGAAATGGTCACAGTTATTGAATCCTGTGAAGTAAGAGATGGCCCTGCCATCCTTCTCATAGCGATCAATGGAACATGCACTATTTCTGTCAGTAAGTAAGTAGTTCACACTGTACTGATGCCGAAACTGAATTTTCCATGTGGTCACATGTATATATCAATTCCTTTTGGCACAACCACTTCCACCTCATTTCCCAACATTGACATCCGCATATGCTAATAAACAAGTACTCGTCTGCCTGTCATCTTCAAATTTCAACTTCTTTGAGACTCGCTGCTGTCTACAAACAGCTGAAGGAGACAATAGCCTTTTGAAAAGAAATTTTGTTGGAATGGCTGTTGAATTAAATCGTTTTCTGGTTCCTAAAAAAGTCAAATAAATACAAAACATCAAGAGCGGATTACCACTGACTGCCTCTCCCTCTCCCCACAATGCAACACCACCAATAATTTCCAACCTCCTCACCTTCCCTCAGGCTGCTCGAGAATATTTGTCAGAGCCTCAGAATTTGAACACAAATCCGGGTGGGGGTAGTGGGCTGATCTCTTAACAATTGGAGGATGCCCCATTCCCATACCCCCCCCCCCCCCCCCGTCCCAGCCCCAGGACGTCAGGATATTCCTGCAGGATTCCATCTCACCCCTCTGGAAAACTTGGATCCCCCCCCCCCCCCAGACATTCGGATCCTCCCCTCCCTAAGTTGGTTCCTGGCTCCGCCACTAGTACCTAGAACAAATAGCCGTGTGGGTTAAAACTGTTTTGTCCACCTTTCCCAAATGCACAATGACTTAACCCTTTACTTACCCAACCTAACGACCAGAATCCTACCGAGACCACTGGTACCTTGAATGCGTTTGATGTGATAGTATTTCGTTTGATTGCAGAGCTTAACCAAGGAATTTTTCCAAAATTGTTGCGAGAGTGAAAAATAGGTCTCGCTATATCAAAGTTGTGCAACCTCTGCGTAACGCTTAACCTGAGAGATCGCTCCTGCAATTTTGGCAGGCCTGTTTTAATTTTTTGTCTCAAAAACAAAGCTTATGACCCCTCAGTGGAACGAGCTGAGCTCGTTCCAATGAGGGGTCATACGCTGTTTTTGAGAAAACTTTTGGTTATTCAAGAATTTTCTTTGCAAGTGTCATCAGCTATTCGCGTTGGGTAAATCGTAAAGGGTTAAAAGGGAATTCAAAAATCAAAATATAGATAGACACTGGGGGGGGGGGGGGGAGGGGGCAAATCCCCAAAACAGGCGGTGAAACACTTTCATCGTTTCAGGCCGTTTCTGTAATTCGGCACATCGCAGATAAGACTTAGTTGAGAACTTCACCTTTCATAAAAATACGATCTGCATTCAAAAACAACGATGTTTGGCTGTAATTTGTGGGGCTGAACAGCCGACCATTTGTTGTTATCTTGGCATATTCTTGTTCTATTTATAATCGTCAGCTAGATGCGGTACGGTAACCGTCCTTTGGACAGGAAGTGAAAAATATTTTTTTAAATATATATCCTGATATTTATCTCGGGTAAATTTGATCAGAAACCATTGATAATTTTTATTTAGTATCTTGGTGAAAATGGCTACATATCCTTGGTTAACATGGTCTCTGGTGAGCGACTTAGGCCCCTAGTCACGTACGCACCGACAACGCAACCACAGCACAGCTACAGGCACATTCATGGAATCACCCAGAAAGCAGATGAATATCAGCGAGTCGCAGAACGATCTGCATCGCGGTCTCTTGTGGCAGATGCCAGCATCGTCATTGTTGGGTGCCGCGCGCTGCTTGACCCTGCCTCGACCAACTCAACAAATCACTAAAAACTACACCAACAAACTTAGGTACACTTAACCCATAAACACCCTGATTATTTCAACTCTTTTTTGGGGGGGGGGGGGGTGGGGGGACTTCAAACACGGCAACCTAACCTTCATGAAAGATTGGTGGATGACCCCCGGCCTTCATAAATACTACAAACGTTTCTCTAATCCCATTTTTGTAACCGTTAAGGACATTCATGCCGGGGCCGCTCCCTAGCTGCGTCACTGCTGGGGTTTCTTTCTTCATCTCTTCAGTCCGACCGGGCTCCCCCATTTGGCTTGTCCTGTCTTGGTGGAGAAAGATTCACCTTCAGACGCTCGGTCTAAAGAACATCGACCGGTTTAGGGAGAGCCTAACCTTCGGCATTTATGACCCTTTAGTGTGCTGGATGTGTGCTTCGGTGGCAGCGGGCCCGGCCGAGCCGGAGACGGACTATACTTGTCTATATGAAGGCTCGACCGGGGAGCACAACTACAACAAGTGGCAGTCTATACTTGCGTGAAGAACAGACCAAGAACCGGCGGGTGGCGTATTGGGTCCTGGTGGCTTTTTCTGGTTCCTTTACTTCTCCTGCGTGGCTGCTTGATGTAGAGAGTACCATTATACTGCTAATGGGATCGTAAGTGCTTAGTTTTCCCCACACCATCTATGCGCGCCTTCGGCTCGCAAAAGCATTTGCTTTGCTTTCCTTCAAGTGACTTCCGGGGTCCTGCAAATGAATCCGCCTGGGTACATGTGTACATATCCTATTACTGCTGCTGAATCTGCTTGTGCAAATCGAGTTAGTAAGTTGGGAGAGTATGACATTTGTTCGCCGCTGCTCTGTGGTTCATTCAGAGTACTCTGGCTTCCTCCGCCCGTAAAACTGTCTGATACGATTGTGGACTGGCTATCGAAAGTGTCTTTAAACTCCAATAAACAAAAGGGTAACTGGCCTTGTCTAACAGTACATTCGGAAAACAATACACGATTGGTGAGATATATGTTTACCTTGTAGGCCCCTATTAAGTATCCCCCACAAAGCCTAAATATGAGAGCTCCCATGTGTGGTTTTTTTTTTCTCCGAGGGCTCTCAACTACAGTAACCCCAAATCCCGTTTTATGGTTCGCGGAGGCGCCTTTATAGTCGGTGCTCGCATTCCTTTTATCTCTTTCCAAGTGCAGGTCGTGGGACTACAAGTTTGTGTAGCGTCATCGATTATTTATTTATTCATTGGCGTTTTTAAGGTCACATACTTATGCAACAATGGCTAATCGTGACGTGACGGTTTTTACGGGTGGAAGAAGCCGGGAGTACCCGAATGAGAACCACCGAGCAACTGCCAGCTCCTCAACATTCTAACTCTGTTCAAACTCCGCTCAAGCAGGGTTACAGCGGTTGAAGACATGTGCTTCCATCGACGTGAAGTACGCCCTTAGTACACTGCGTCACCGTGCCTCCATGTAGGCAACCGGATAAAGTGCATTCCCCAATGACACTACGCGGATCGTCCCGGACGGGGGTCGAACTCTGAACCTCTAGCATAGAAGTCAAACAGTCTACCACGGAGTCATCGCGCTCCCAGCGTCATCGATAAAATGCACGAACTGAAATTTGTGAACCTGTAGGATAGGTCTTTGTGAAATATCTCGTATTGCTCGTACCGGTAGGGTAAGTGGCTCAGAGGTCACGGCACTGGACTTCAAACAGAAAGATTCACGTTCACTGTGTGTGTGGTGTGTTGCAGCCCTTCAAACCAAAGAACGCCAACGTCAAACGAATCGCCAACTTTGGTCTGTTAATCAATAATCCGAATCTAATCCCCCCCCCCCCTCCCACACACTCACACCCCAAGCTATTAATCACCGCAAACAAGTCCGACATTTTCCAGGTTCGAAACTTCCACTTCAGTGGAACCGAAACTTTCCAGAACCGAGAATTCCAGGGACCGAAACTTCCCAGCACCAACATTATCCGATCCCGTCAACACTAATCTCACTTGAGCCCAAATGCCCTTTCCACTTTGTGTCATATGGATTGAGGTCGGAAAAACAGGTAGATTGTGGTGAATTCACACCGGGGCCATAGAGAAATGCTGGTGCTAAGGCAATGGTGGTGTTCTTCCAGAACTGTATACAGTAATTATTTAGCGCGCATAACTATTGTAATTACGCACTTTCACTTCCGCCTACGAGGACGGTTACCCCCAAAAATGGAAAACATTTGTTCCGAAACTACTATTTGTGGCATCTTCAATATTTTCGTGTTTATTTTTTTCATTTGTTGTGTCTTATTATTATATAGTATTTGTACATTGTATTAGTGGGACAAAATAGTGGAAAAAACGATTGTGCTTCCATATAATAATCTTTTTGTACCAGAAATTGTTTCGACGTGTCCGACTAAAAAAACAGTGTGCCATTTTTCATTGTTCAACTCTTTCAAAAGGGAATGCGTGTTCGCTTTCCATTTCCCGAGTGCTCTAATGTAATCCCACTCGAAAGGTGAAAAATAAATTCTATACGATACTTACCATTTAAGATTCGGACCAGATATTTTATTTACGATTCGAACGATTTGGGCCAGATATTAAATAAATGATTCGGGCTAAATGTTTGGACAAATCGAGACATTACTTTTTATGTATACTTAATGCATAACATAAATTATTTAAGGGGACCATGTCCGATTACAATTGTAGGTGCTACTTTTCATTGTTGAACCCTGCAGACAGCAAAACGTGTTCCTTTTTTGCGTGTGGGTGCTCTTATGTACGTCACTGTAATATAGATTGATTATTTACTGACCATTTACGATTCAGTCCAAAATTATTTAACGATCCTGACCATATTTTAATACCATGCATTTGGATCGGATATCACATTGCACAATTCTGACTGTCCAGGTGCAGGATTTTAATGCTTTGTAAATTTGATGTCGGCTCTATGAGAACTCGGCCCAAACAATTTCGGGGAAGGATTCCCTCGAGAGAAGTCGGTTTTTAATGCTCTGTAAATTTGAAGTCGGTCCCTATGAAAAGTCGGCCCAAACAATTTCGGGGAAGGATGCCCACGAGAGAAGTCGGTCCCCAAAACTACAAGACAGAGGCTTAATAACTTAATGACTGGGGGGGGGGGGGGGGGGGGGGGGGGGGGAGATATCAGAGCAGATCCAAAGGAAGTGCCGAAATGATGATCGAGAGGAGTTGTGAACAACATAAAAAATATGGGGGGGGGGGCGGTGGTGATCGAATGGATCAGATACCATATTGCACAATTCTGAGTGGGCCAGATGCGCCGAAACGAGCCTTTGAATCAGATATCATATGCACAATACGGTGACTGGGCCAGGTGCGCCAGCACGGGAGAGCTCGAGAGGATTTTAATGCTTTGCAAATTTGAAGTCAGCCCCTATGAGAACTCGGCGCCAAACAATTTCAGGGAAGAAGGCTCACTAGAGAAGTCGGTTTTAATGCTCTGTGAATTTAAAGTCGGCCCCTATTTAGGAGTCGGCCCAAACAATTTCGGGAAAGGATTCCCACGAGAGAAGTTGGTCCCAAAAACTACAGGACAGGGGCTTAATAACTTAAAAAATATTGGGAGGGGGGGGTGGTGGATATCAGAGCGGATCCAAAGGAAGTGCCAATTATGCTAAAATGATGATCGAGAGGGGTTGTGAACAACTTAAAAATATTGGGGGGGGGGGGGGGGTGATCCGAATGGATCAGATACCATATTACACAATTCTGACTGGGTCAGGTGTGCCGAAACGAGCCTTTGAATCAGATATCATATTGCACAATTCTGTGACTAGGCCATGTGCGACAGCTCGGGAGAGCACGGGAGGATTTTAATGCTTTGCAAATTTGAAGTCGGCCTCTATTAGAACTCGGCCCAAACAATTTCGGGGAAGGATGCCTACAAGAGAAGTCGGTCCCCAAAAACTACAGGACAGGGGCTTAATAACTAAAAAAATATATTGGGGGGGGGGGGGGGTGGATATCAGAGCGCATCCAAAGGAAGTGCCAATTATGCTGAAAATGATGATCGAAAGGGGTTGTTAAGAACTTAAAAATATGGGGGGGGGGGGGGGTCCGAATGGATCAGATACCATATTGCACAATTCTGACGGGGCCAGGTGCGCTGAAACGTCGACAAGGCGGGGCAGGGTGGAAATTACAAGAGCCTTTGGATCAGATATCATATTGCACAATTCTGTGACTGGGCCAGGTGCGCTGGAACATCGTCAGGGCGGGAGCGGGGGGCAAATTTCAAGAGCCGTAGGCGTAGGCCCTTGTCGAGGACACGAGGTCGGGGGAGCACGAGAGGATTTCAATGCTTTGTAAAACTTAAAAGTCAGCCCTCATGAAAAAAGTCGACCCAAAAACAGTTTCTGGGAAGGATTGCCCACGAGATAAGTCGGTCCCAGAAACTACAGGACGGAGGCTTAACAACTTAAAAATATTGAGTGTGTGTTTGTAGGGGGGGGGGGGGGGGGTGGGGGGGGGGAGGGGGATCAGAACGGATACAAAAGTAATTGCCAATTATGCTGAAATTATGATCGAGATGGGTTGTTAACAACTTGAAAAAATATTGGAGGGTGGGGGGGGGGGGGGGGAAGGGTGAGGATCAGAGCGGATCCAAAGGAAGTGCCAATTATGATGAAATGATCGGCAAAAAAAAAAAATGTTAGGGCAACTGGTTAATTGCCCCGCAGTTTGTTAGGGCAACGGGCGCCTACGGAGGACGGTTACTCCCCCCCCCCCCCCCAAAAAAAAATGGAAAACATTTGTTCCGAAACTAGTATTTGTGCATCTAATATTTCCGTGTTTATTTTTTTCTTTTTTGTTGTTTTTTTTATTATTATATAGTATTTGTATATTGCATTAGCGGAACAAACCAGCGGAAAAAAACCTTTGCGCTTCCATACTATTTCTCCGAATGTTTTGTGTCAGAAATTGCTTGACGTGTCCGAGTAAAAAAACGGATGCAATTTTTCATTGTTGAACCCTTGCAACAAGTAAGGCGTGTCCGCTTTCCATTTCCCGAGTGCTCTAATGTATTTCCATTCGAATGGGTGAACAATAAATTCTTCTCTATAATCTGTGCAATACTCAGCATTTAAGAGTCGGACCCCATTTGTTTTTTTCACTAATCGAAAACTTATTTGCTAACAATTTTCGCATGAAATTAAACGATTCGGACAAAATGTTTGTTCCGTACATGTCCGATTACAAGTATATCTGTTACATTTTTATTTGTTAACCTACAGACAGATCAGTAAATCGGCCGTGGGGTGGGGGGGGGTCGGTGCGGGAGAGGGATTGAGGGTGTATAACCCCCCCCCCCCCCATATTTTCCAAAATTTCAAGCGCTGTAGTGCTAACGATTTGCGCATGATATTAAACTATTCGCCAAAATGTTGGTTCCGTACATGTCCGATTACAAATATATGTGCTACATTTCATTTTTTAAACCTACATACAGATCCGTAAAATCGGGGAGAGGGGTTGAGATGCTGTGTAGTGCACAGTTGGACATTATTTGGGGGGGGGGTGGGGGGGGGGGGGGTCATACATGTCCGATTACAAAATATATGTACTGCATTTAATTTTGTAAACCTACAGACATGTCCGTAAATGGGGAGGGGGGGGGGGTGCGAGAACGTGTAACACACCCCATTACCGTGATTACGTTGCACAATTTCGGCAGTTTAAGGGCCATTTCATTTTGTAAACCTACAGACAAATCCGTAAATCGGGGGGGGGGGGGGTCGAGAGCGTGTAACACACCCCATTACTTTCCACAATTTTCGGGCAGTTTAAGGGCATGTTTGGACAGCATCCCAACTCACAGCTAGTCCGACTTAGTCGCTCGACACAATAAAAATGTTTGTTCCGTACATGTCCGATTACAAAATTTATCTGTTACATTTTATTTTTTAAACCTACAGACAGATCAGTAAATCGGCCGTGGGGGGGGGGGGGGGGTGGTCGGTGAGGGTGAGGGAGAGGGATTGAGAGTGTATACCCCCCCTCCCATATTTTCCAAAAATTTTCAAGCGCCGTAGTGCTAACGATTTGCGCATGATAATAAACGATTGAGATACTGTGTAGTGCACAGTTGGACATTATTTGGGGGGGGGGGGGTCATACATGTCCGATTACAAATGTATGTACTACATTTAATTTTGTAAACCTACAGACAGGTCCGTAAATGGGAAGGGGGGGGGGGGCGTGCGAGAGCGTGTAACACACCCCATTACCGTGATTACGTTGCACAATTTCGGCAGTTTAAGGGCCATTTCATTTTGCAAACCTACAGACAGGTCCGTAAATGGGGGGGGGGGGGGGCGGCGAGAGCGTGTAATAACAGACCCCATTACTTTCCACAATTTCGGCAGTTTAAGGGCACATTTGGACAGCATCCCAACTCACAGCTAGCCCGACTTAGTCGCCCGACACAATCTGTGATATAAGTAATTATCTTTCAAAAAGTTAAATGATTCGGGCTACATGTTTGGTCAAATCGAGACATTATATCTTTTTATGTATAATTAATGCACAACATAAATTATTTAAGGGGGGGCATACATGTCTGATTACAAAATATATGTGGTAGACATACATTATAAACAGGAAGATGTGGGACTAGTCCGAAAATCGGGGGGGGGGGAAGGGGAGGGGGGTTGTAACACGTGTACCCCAATATTAGTGCCCTACAGAGTATAGGGCTTTTGGACAGCTGTCCATTTCACTTGCACGGGAAGGTCCATCAACAGGCATCAGATTAAATCCCGAATCATTTTCAGAGCATTGGAATGTTCCAAATTTTCCCACTGGGGAAAAAAAACTCTAGTCCCCCTATTCGGAACGAGACACTCTTCTCGTGCTCGCGCAATGATTTAACAGCACAAAATTCGCAGCGCTAATGACTATATAGTCCTCGGGAAAAATGACTGTAACCATCGGGAAAATTCAAATGGTACATTATATTTTTGAAACCTAGAGACTAGTCCGTAAATCGGGGTGAGGGGGGGGGGGGGGGTGCGTGTAACACATGTACCCCAATCTTAGTGCCCTACACAGTCTAGGGGCTGCTGGACAGCTGTCCAATTCACTTGCACGGGAAAGTCCATCAACAGGCATCGGATTAAGTCCAGATTCATTATCAGAGCATTGAAATGTTCCAGATTTTCCCACTGGGCAAAAAACCTCTGGTCCCCCTTATTCGAGAGGGGACACTCTTCTCGTGTTCGCCCAATGAATTAACACTACACAATTTGCAGGGCTAATGACTATAGTCATCGGAAAAATGACTATCATCATCGGGAAAAAAATGCAAGTGGTGCATTATATTTATGGAAAACTACAGAGTACTCCGTAAACCGGGGGGGGGGGGGGGGGTACGCGTAAACACGTGTACCCCAATATTACAGTGCCCTACAAAGTATAGGGGCTGTTGGACAGCTGTCCAATTCCTTTGCACGGGAAGGTCCATCAAGTTGACAGGCATCAGATTAAGACCAGAATCATTCTCAGAGCATTGAAATGTTCCAGATTTTCCCACTGCTGAAAAACCTCTAGTCTCCCTATTCGGGAGGGGACACTCTTCTCGTGCTCGCACAATGAATGAGGCACTCTCCAATAATTTTTAATAAAGCAAAAATTTGATGAACAAATATCAACTTCAAAAAAATAATCTAACACTCAACCAGTTAAAGCTCTCATTTTTTCACAGGCATGTTGCTTCGTTCATTTTTATAGACAGCTTTATCCACGTGAGTATTTTAGGCTAAGCTCTTTTCAGCTTTTTGGGTTATTTTTGATTCAGTTTACATTGTTTTTGAGTCAGTTTACATTAATAAGTGCTTAACTGATAGGATATTTTTTTATTATATACAAATATTTTTCAAAATGTGTATGTCTGTCTATTATGTTAAACTTTCTCATAATCTGTGTGAAAAATGACATTCCTAGAGAATTTTTTCCATGTTTACATAATTCCATAACATAGTTTTGAAGATAATGTCTTGAAAACGATTATTGTAAATTTTGTAATTCTCATTTTATGCATTATAAACATTATGATTACAATAAAGTTTCTTTTCGTTACATATGTATTTCTAGTTAATTGAATCGAAAGAAAATGCGTTTCCTAATTTTTGCATAACACAGGGATGACATAGTTCACTTAATGAACTGATTTAAGGGTCAACTTAACCTCCTGGTTAAAAATCCTGAAATTTTGTTCTTTTATAATCTACATGAAAGACCATTTTCATGTTAATTTATAAAAATAAATAAACATAAATAATATAAAAAAAACTGTTCACATGAACAATTTTTTAATGTTTTTTTTTTTGCGCGCTGATGCTCTGAATCAACATTTTCTTGTTGAGTATTGTGGCCCAGACTGGAGTGGAGAGGAGAGGAGAGTCGAAATGAATCTACAGACAACTGTTACTGTCAACACTTTAATTTAAAGGCCTGCTGGGTGCTGTCTACGAATCGATATACTCCCAGGCCCAGACTGGTCAGGTATACAAGCAGGCCATCGAAATGTGTATGAACTGATTATATTTTCAATTTTCAAAGAAAATGTCACTATTAACATATTAAGGTGACACTTCGCAAAAGTACAACAGGTCAGTGCAGATAAAAGGTCATCAGTCCAAAGCCTCATTTTGGAACGGAATACGCATGCGCATGTGTATGTACTATGAGAGAAGTTTCTACATGTAGGAAAATCATTGTTTATGTTATCATTTTGCGGTATTCTTCAACCTTCTGAATCGCCTAATATTCTGAAATAGAAGAAATGATTTAGACTATTACTAAAAGAATCGTGTAAGTTTCTACATTTTGCCGTTTCAAAAAGTACAGCCTTTCTGTCGTCTGTCCCATCTGCCTCGAAATCTGTGCAGAAAGGGAAGTTGAGTTATTGATCATCTGTTCTGAACGTATTTTTTTTCACATATAAAAGGTCCGTATCGTATGAGAGAAGGATTCTCTGTCTGTAGTCATTTTACAATAAGCAAACTTTTTCTCATATTGACAGAATATGTTTACACTAAATTACAGCTCTTTCCAAATCAACAGGCGCTGACAACAGACAAGCGTAGGCACTGACAATGTATTTCCCCTTTTCGTGTTAGTACTACTATAGTTCAGCGATCTGAACGTAGTGGCTACCCTTCTACGTTCAGATTCTTCCCATTCAATCCTATAGAAAAAGTTCCCATCAAGTTTTTATGGGAACTCGAAATTAGGAATATATATCAAGCTTTCGCCCTTATTACCGACTGCAATCGATAGTACACGTATTTCCTTACATTTGGGAAGAGTTTATTAATCCAAACTAGGTTTTATCCTTTAAATGTCGTCATTTGTGTACTCGTGAGGCGGCGACGGAGATTTCAAAATCAGCCATGTTGTTGTTTAAATATAAAACAGTGAAAACGATAACCCGGTAATGGCGCCGAAACGAATAGACCTTTTCATCGATGCGGAATAGGAAATTCGATCGCAATTGTGCAGAATGGGTTTGATAATCTGCTCTGTGCGAATGCGACTGAGTTTGATGGCCTCCTCTGCGTGAATGAGATCGAATTTCCTATTCCGCATCGATGAAAAGGTCTATTCGTTTCGGCGCCATTACCGGGTTATCGTTTTCACTGTTTTATATTTGAACAACAACATGGCCGATTTTGAAATCTCCGTCGCCGCCTCACGAGTACACAAATGACGACATTTAAAGGATAAAACCTAGTTTGGATTAATAAACTCTTCCCAAATGTAAGGAAATACGTGTACTATCGATTGCAGCCGGTAATAAGGCGAAAGCTTGGTATATATTCCTAATTTCGAGTTTTGAGTTCCCATAAAAACTTGATGGGAACTTTTTCTATAGGATTGAATGGGAAGAATCTGAACGTAGAGGGGTAGCCACTACGTTCAGATCGCTGAACTAGTACTACTAGTACAGTTACAGTTCAGCAATCTGAACGTAATGGCTACCCCTCTACGTTCAGATTCCCAGCGATTTGAACGTAATGGCTACCCCTCTACGTTCAGATTCCCCCCATTCAAATCTGTGGTAAAATTCCCTAACAAGTTTTATTGGGAACTCGAAAATAGGAATATATATCAAGCTTTCGCCCTTATCACTGGCTGTATTCGATAGTACATGTATTTCCTTACATTTGTGCAGAGTAAATTGATCCAAACTATATGTTATCCTTTATTTATCAAGAGTTGAATATGGGGGGGGGGGGGAAGGGGGCAAAAATTGTTTCAATGTTGTCCATGTTACTTTTTGCCTGTATCGCTATAAAATAACCTGGAGATTCGCCTAAACAAATATTGATGCGGATACGGTAATACGATCGCATTCGCGCAGAGGAGGTTGTTTATCGCTTTATGATCATTGCGAGGGGGCATTTTATCAGGTGTTTCCGTTTCTGCATCGATATTCATTTTGACAGCAACTCTGGGTTTCGCAAAAAACATGGATGATACATGTATCAAAGCGATTGTTGACACTTCGCCATGTTCAAATCTCGATAAATAAAGGATAGCATATCATTTGGATCAATTTACTCTGCACAAATGAAAGGATATACATGTACTGTCGAATGCAGCCAGTGATAAGGGCGATAGCTTGATATATATTCCAATTTTTGTGTTTTAAGTTCCCACTAAAACTTGTTGGGGAATTTTACCACAGATTTGAATGGGAGGAATCTGAATGCAGAAGGGTAGCCACTACTTTCAGATCGCTGAACTAGTACAGTTAGTGTGCCTATAACGGGTCACTTTTTGTATTTTTGTGTATTTCTTCATAAACAATAAACTTTCCCCGAAAGTTTTTCCTTGTATGTAGAGACAGTTATATACTTATTATTATCTAGCTGGATTTATTTGTGTTGAACTGTACATTGTTTCGAAAAATTAGATCGCTTGACAGACATAAATTTGCCAATAACAGGCCGCTTGTACCTATAAAGAATCACCTTATTAAATGCAAGTTATGATACTTCATGACTATATTTTTGGCCATGTTATATTCAGAGGGAAAAAATAAGCTAGTCTGAACATCTTTTCAGAAATTGTTTCAGTTTCCACCTCTGTTCTGTTGGTTAAAAATATGTTGACAAGCACGTTTGTGGAGTTGAAGCACGTCACTGATATTTCTTCCTTTATATTATTAGGGTTGATTAAAAACTAGACCAGAACTTTGAATCTGGCACACCACGTGTACTGGTATATTCAGGAACATTTTGACACAATTCTAATTCCCTGGGGGGTGTTATGTGGGATACATTTATTATTATGAGACTGTTGGGTCGTCAAAAACACCCGTCTTGAAATGAACTGTACTTAGTGACTATATATAATCAGTTGTGGCGCTAGCATTTCCCTGACAGTGGGCAGTGGGGACTGACATCCCCAAAAGGGGGAGGGGAGTGGGGGCTAGGTATATACTAGTCTGTTAGGCACCATATACTGGCCCTTCCCCAGCTGGGACTGAAGCCCTGTGGTGGGAAGGTGCAGTATAGAGCCGTCTTATATAGAGGCTATGTTGTACCCCAGAAACCTTACAATAAAATGGAGAGTTCCCAACAATGAGTAGGTAGGTGGTCTAGGTATATAAGTACTGCTCTGTAAAACGGTTACCTTGTGCCCCTACCCTAAGTTGGATCTCATGCCTCCCTGGTGAGGAGGGGCAGTATATAGCTGCTATACAGGGGCCAGATGGTAACCAAGAAACCATACAATAAAAGGCAAGAGTTTCCATATTGGGAAGGGGGGGGGGGGGGGTAGGTATAATAGTTGTCTGTAAGTCACTATATACTGCCCCTTTCCTACCTGGGGCTCAAGCCCCGAGGTGGGGGAGGGGCAGTATAAAGCTGTCCTACAAAGGCTATGATGTGCCCCGGAAACTTCACAATCAGAAGGAGAGTTCCCAATAATGGTGAAGATGGCAGCCTAGGTTTATCAGTACTACTCTGTAAGACGTCTCTCTACAGACCATACCCAAAATTGGACCTCCTGCTTCCGTGCTGAGGAGGGGCAGTATACAGAGGCTAGAGTGTAACCAAGAAACCATATTATAAAAGGCGAGTGTCCTGACCGGGATAGGCGGGAGGGGTAGGCCTTACTGACAAGGGACTATAGCTCCTACTGACCCTCTTTTGGAGCCGCCCCTGTATACAATGCATCATGAAAAATAATAAAATATGGGCCTTTCCATGAAGTTAACCCCCTTCCCCCCCCCCCCCCCCCCCCCCACACACACACACACACACACACACACACACACTTATTTATTGGTGTTTTAAGGTCACATATTTCTGCACAATGGCTAATCATGACCTCGACAGTTTTACAGGCGGAGGAAGCAATGACAAGCAACTGTCAGCTCCTTAACATACGAACTCCACACAAGTAGAAAATGGACAAAAATGTAATATTTGTTTGAGAAATGTGTTTTTGTATATTCCTCACACTAAGGAACATAAAAAATGTACAGAAGATAAAAACTTTTTACCATTTTGAAATATACTCTTTGAAAAAAGAAATGCAAAATGGGTATAGTCACGATAACATGGCACATTTTGGAGAATATAGTGATGAAGTGTGGCTGTAGATATGGTTAACGACATATCACGGTGGTCTAAACATTATGAAACATTTTGGACAATGGGGCATAATTTCGGCCACCGTGATCCCAAAAATATTGAAAATTAACAAAACAAACTTTCCACTGAATGAATACCTGATCATGAAGTTGCACACTCCGAGCATGCGAGTTGAGCGTGTGGGGGTTTACATGTAAATAGACATGGAAATCGGGCGGAATTCGCACAGCGTTAAAGGAATCTTGCTCATGCAAAATGCCACTTTTGAACGAATCTCAGAAAAATAATGCCATTGGCCGCTTGGAAACAGGCGAATCAGCTTTGAATAGCGAGGGTGTTCAATATCTTACCGAGCACCATCACACGCCTGCGGAACCGCTACCAAATTCAGGGGACAACACAGGATTTTCCAAGATCCGGGAGACACCGAGGTGCCACCACTGTCCAGGATCGATACATCCGGTTACGTCATTTGTGGGAGAGAACAACCACAGCGACCTCTACAGCATCAACGCTACCAGGTCGACGGAGGATTTCAGATCAGACCGTTCGTAACTGTCTACGCGAGGCAGGAATGCGTGCAAGACGGCCAGTTCGTGGCGACATTTTGACGGCGCAGCATCGTCGACAGCAACTTCAGTGGTGTCAGATGCCCAGGGTATGGCCTCATCAGAGATGGAGAACGATATTCGTTCAGTGACGAGTCACGTTTCCTTTGCCGTGTTGATGGACGATGCCGTGTGTACAGACATGAAGGTTTTGCGCATAGCTGCGTTTGGGAGGTAAACAGATTTGGTGGTGGTAGCGTTATGATGTGGGCAGCCATCTCACACACTGGTAGAACGGACCTCGTCCATGTTGAGGGTGACTTGACGGCACAGAGGTACAGAGATGAAATTTTGCATCCACACATGCTCCCCATTATGCAGAATGCCAACGCCATTTTCCAGCATGACAACGCCGACTGCACCCAGCAAGACTACCTCAGCTTATCTACAGGATAACAAAATCAAAGTCGTGCCCTCACCCTCCACATCACCAGATTTGGACCCGATCGAACATTAATGGGATCAGCTGGATCGATGTGTGCGACAACGTCAACCACTACCTCAGACGTTACCAAGGTTGGCGCAAACGTTGCAGGAAGAGTGGGCCACACCTCAAGCTTCCATCCTGAATCTGATTGCTTCACTGAACAGAAGGTGCCAAGCAGTTTTGTACTCAGATGGCGGTCACACTAGATATTGAGTTTGGATGGCGTTGACTTGTGACATTTAAGTCTGAAACATCTCCTTCTGTGCTTCATTCATCCATTAAAACTTTAGTTATGAATTGATTTCACAGAAGTTCTGGAACAAATTTTCTTGTTTTGTATTTGATTCCAGTATGCATGATGTAAGCACTGCTGACCTGTTATTGGCCATTCAAGTTTGTCCAAAGATTGGAATGTTTCTGATGGACAGGGAATGGCAATAAAAATTCCTTTTTGGCTGCATAAAGTGTGATGGTAGGTTGTAAGGTTGATAAATTAAAGTACTTTCCTTTTGTAGAAATGCTCCATAACCTTCATTAAACTTCACATAAAAAATGTTCTGCATTGACTCGCCTAATTTCATTTCATTTCGTTTTGGGACGACTTTGTAAACAGTTAAAAAAATTAAATTCTAGACACCTAATTCAAAACAAACTGCGTGATATATTGCGTGACACATTGCAACAAATTTCCTGCCTTATCGTTCTGTGATACATCTGTTAGTTACCAATATATCACAACGCAAACATGGTTTGACCCGTTATAGGCACAGACCGGTTAAAGGCACACTAACTGTAGTACTGTTACTCGCACCTACTAAATACCGATGGCCACTCTTAAAATAGCTACCTACTATGGCACTTAATGTGCTATATAAGTAATGAAAGTTTGTTTATTTTGAAGTTCCCACCTCTGATATTCCTTAAATTAAAATTAAATATACACAAATTAAACATCAACATGAAGTTTGGGTGGTATAGAACACAAAAAATATATGAAGCACATTTGGCCACAAGTTGTTCTCAGGATATATTATTGTATTATCAGTTCTGGTATGAATACGGTAGCAGACTTTCAGGAACCAGTGGTGCCTGCTGTTGGCTCTATGAGATGATTTCATGTATTTTCCATGTTCTATACCTTCCAACCTTCATTTTGATGGATAATTTGTGTATGTTTAATTTGAATTTAAGGAATATCAGAAGTGAGAATTTCAAAATAAACAAAATTCCATTACTTATAAAGTTATATAGCACCTTAAAAGCATGACTGAAATCGGACATACCTAAATTAGCTTAGAGTGGATGTTTAATATGAAAATAGTAGTGATGAACCGATGATCAAAACTTGCTATGAACCGATTACCAATTATTTCTCTACTGATTATGCTGATTTCGATGCCGATTCTGATGGTTGAAATAAGACCAAGAAGAAAATCTGTTAGTGCCTGTTGTACTGCAGAATTTTGTTGATAAATCACCAATTATGAAAGCTTACTAGTAATACCACATAAGTTCTCAGAGTATGCATGTTTAGTGCTGGACAATATTAGCCAAAATAATATTTGCATTTTGGGAGTTGGGGTGGGGGAAGATCGTTATAAACGATACAATCACACGATATTGTTCTCTTGTGAAAATTGTGGTTTATTCTGGTAAATAGTGTTAATACGGTTTTGTGTAAGAATACATTACACTTGGCTGTATTAACCAGGAAGATACTGAGCACACATACTTTGTGTCTTAATTGAATAACTTTGATGTTAATGTGTGTTGTGAAGTTGTTTGGTGCATTGTTTACAAAAAACGCATGGGGCGTCAGAATATATTATTTAATGTTCATTATTCAACTTTTTACCTTCCTTGATGTGTTTATTCAGTGTTGACATGTTATAAAATGAACTTGACAAACTGAAAACGTGTTTGTGACAGTCAAAAATTGGGTACAGAACTGAAAATTCCTAGGGTACAAAACGTCCAGAAATTTGGGTACGAAACAACCAAAGATTTGGGTACGAAACGTCCAACTGAATATGAAACGTCCAAAGTACGAAACATCCAAAGTACAAAACGTCCAGATCCCCTACAGACTACCGACTGAACACATTTTATTTATACATGTAACCAAAGCAACGTTGTACAGCACCATGATTGAAGACCAGTAACTTTGATCAACTGGGAATAGTGACGATCTTGTACCGATTGCAGATGGTAAATTCTGTAATGTCTCGGCTCTGCAAATCCATAAATATTCTGATATGCACTCCACACGTTTTTAATGGGGAAACTTTATTCAAAAGGCCAGATAGCAAAGAGACTTTAATAGTCCGTGTTAAATATAGAATAACTGGAAACTGCCAGTTGTCATAATCAGCCGATGCCCCATAACTGGCCGTTTCCGATTGCCGATTCCAGTTATCGGTTCATCACTAGAAAATAGGTGCAGCCTACAAGCAAACTCAGTTTAAACACCAATAAATAAATAATAAATAACCGGTTAATCGTACATCTGTAATTGGTCCGTTACCGGTTAACCTTACACTGATGCATGGCGAGGACATGGAGTTGGGTATGCATTGATGAAAGATAAAAAAAAATACCTGGTTTAATCCTGGATTGTGCTATCACTGTCAGTGCACTCTGCATTGGTCGTCAGTCGAACATTTCCTTACATGTACATTTTCTTCTTGAACTATTTTAATTCATGCCAGATAGTTGATCATAGTTAATAAAGTGATCATTCCGTTGTAATTTTGTAAGAACAAAAACCCGTCATTGTTGTGTTGACTGTTTTATGTCAACTTCCGAGGGATTCCCCCAAAGTACTTTCTACTTTGTTTTTGACCATATAAATAAATCCTTTTGTATCATGACGTCGACATGAATGAAATTATTCTATTTTTAATAAGATAGGCTGTGATAGACGTATTTCAAGTACGAAGTTACAAACGAAATTCCAAAATATTTCAGGCTGCAGGAAAATGAGGAGATGGTTCTATTAGGTAATCATTTCATTTACCAGCTGTAGCTAGGTCATGAAGTCAGTACAGACTGGAACCGCTTCATAAAAGACGTTCAATGAAATATTCAAACCATGTGCATCCAAAGAATCCAAAGGCAGCGGTCAGTTTTATTAAAATCAGACCTTGTGGGGAAAAGGGTTGTGAGGAGGGCTGGGGGGGGGGGGGGGGTGGTGGCGGGGTGGGGGAGGTGTGCTGTGGGCAAATGATCAATTTGTATTTGTACATGGGTTGCTTGTATTTCTGAACTTGCTTCACACATCATAGCTGGATGTTTGTTGTGTAAATGGTTTTTTCCATGTCTGATGTTGAACCACTGTACTTAATGCACGACTTACACAAGTTGCATACAGTAAATTTATCCCTATCTGCTTCTATCAGCTCGAAAAATTTCCACGCTTCTGATTGTTTTGGTTTAGATGTCATTTTGCTTTCTAAATTCCGATTCTCGCACTGCTCCAAATGCGGAGAAATTGGAAGTATTAGCATCACATGACACAAAATTCATTACGGCAATCAGGAATTTCCAGTAAACCCTAGTATTTTTCTGAAAATACATAGACCACAGGTACTCGACACAAGCTGAGAAATAGAAAGAAAAATGATATCTGATAGCGTTTCTGAATCGATGCTGATGTGCCCCCATAATGGTATATATACAAAACTAGAAGAATTATGGTTGACTTTATGCAGCAATAAATTTCTCTGGTTCACTGAAGAACAATTGGGGATTAATGGGTTACGTAATATTTATTCCAAATCAATTGGGGGTCAGTGGAGCTCTTTTTGCTTCACTGATTCCCACTGTTCAATCATGTTTTAGAAAGGATAGTTCCATTTGCACGCTGCTGTCATGACCAATGAGATTTTATAGGGAATTCTGGTCACATGATCATCTTGTTTTGTGATTCATTCACTGACAAAACGTTGAGGTGACACGCGTTGAAAATCCTGCTGGTCTGTGATTTTATGGCGGATCTTTCAAGTCGGTATTTTAGTTTTATACCCTGTCCCTGATTGCCAATAATTCAGATGTTGAAACGACCCGAGTTCTCTTTTTAGGGCATTCTTTTGCAGTTCGTCTTGCCCGATTCTTAAATCGCGAAGCGCGTCATGACGACGACCTTCCACCGGAAATGGATTTGATATTTCATGAAGGTCGCAAGGTCGAATGTCGTGTTGTTGGAAAACCAGGGGCCACAATTACAAATTTTGGTGAGTTTGCCTTTCGCTATATTGCTACTTTTAAACCCCAATTAGTAATGTTGCAGATCGGAGGTAATGAAGTAGGCACTTGTCCCCCATTCAGTTTAGGTAGCAATATAGATGATCTGGCCACTACTATTTTGAAACAGGAGAGTGTTCGCAAAGTTTTTGTTTGCCAGCTCTTTCCTCATACTGTCGTCTGTCAACTGCATAGTGGTCCATATTTGTCAGTTGAACTTTATTGTGCGGACGTTGTTGAGACCAATAAATTTTTGGAAGAAGTTTTACCGTCCTCCTCAAATACGGTAATATAAAATTTTGGTTGCACAGCAGGTTGTACTCCATTGCATTGAAACACCTGTGAGATGGGGTTCATTTTACACCAGAGGGGATGAAACAATACTTCCGCAATATTCGTGGTAGCATTGTCTATTACCTGAATAATATGCTTCAAGCATACGTTATCCTTTCTTGTTGTTTATATGCGTGTGGGTTGTGTGCCTGGCTCGCCTGTCCTTGATAACGTTTATTATTATTATACCCCCGCTTCGAAGAAGTGGGGGCTATATAGGAATCGCCCTGTATGTCCGTCCGTCCGTCCGTCTATCCATTCGTCCGTACGTACGTCTTTCCGGACAGGAAATTCTTGTGTGCGCAACTCCTCCTACATTTATCAATCAATTTGGACAAAACTTTTCAGACATCATCACTACTAAGTGAACATGCGCATATTCCAAGATTTTTGATCTGCGACAATTTTAATCAGGTTATCTCCCTTTGACTTAGATTTATTGTGTCTTTCCATCCGAACAAATTCTTGTGTGCGCAACTCCTCCTACATTAATGAACCGATTTTGATGAAACCTTTCAAACATCATCTCTACTAAGTGAACATGTGCATATTCCAAACTTTTTAATCTGCGACAATTTTAACCAGGTTATCTCTCTTGAACTTTGATTTAATATGGGTTTCTACATGAAATTCTTGTGTGCGCAACTCCTCCTACATTTATCAATCAATTTGGACAAAACTTTTCAGACATCATCACTACTAAGTGAACATGCGCATATTCCAAGATTTTTGATCTGCGACAATTTTAACCAGGTTATCTCCCTTTGACTTAGATTTATTATGTCTTTCCGTTCGAACAAATTCTTGTGTGCGCAACTCCTCCTACATTAATGAACCGATTTTGATGAAACCTTTCAAACATCATCTCTACTAAGTGAACATGTGCATATTCCAAACTTTTTGATCTGCGACAATTTTAACCAGGTTATCTCTCTTGAACTTTGATTTAATATGGGTTTCTGCATGAAATTCTTGTGTGCGCAACTCCTCCTACATTTATCAATCAATTTGGACGAAAGTTTACAGACATCATCACTACTAAGTGAACATGCGCATATTCCAAAATTTTTGAGCTGTGGCAATTTTAACTAGGTTATCTCCCTTTAACTTAGATTTATTATGGGTTTCTACATGAAATTCTTGTGCGTGCAACTCCTCCTACATTTATCAATCAATTTGGACAAAACTTTTCAGACATCATCACTACTAAGTGAACATGCGCATATTCCAAGATTTTTGATCTGCGACAATTTTAACCAGGTTATCTCCCTTTGACTTAGATTTATTATGTCTTTCCGTTCGAACAAATTCTTGTGTGCGCAACTCCTCCTACATTAATGAACCGATTTTAAATACATCTTGCACATTGTAAATGTGTTTTTCCAAATGTAAACCATATATGTGTGGGCTCTTTAAGTATTCAGTGCTGTTCTGTGGAAGGCCACATGCAAATACAAATTTCAACAACAAAAAATGATCTTTATGTATACATTTCCTTATGGCCTTCGCCAACATGATCAGAAGTGCATTCCTCTAAAAACCCAAAGCGGGGGTATTAATCACCTTCAGTGATAGTTCTAGTTATTATATTTTTTTTTCACAGTTTGCATGCAGCCTTTTGCGTAAGTTTTTCATCGCATCTGATGCTCTTTCACCTCAGGGTTTTTTGCCAAGTTGAACTGGCCCGTGCTCTGGAATTTCAAAATTTTCAATTTCTGCCCTCTTGACTTTTGTTACGAGTATGTTGTTAACTTTGTCCTTTTGTTCGATGCCGCATTAAGATTCATTGTTGCCTTTGCTGTTTTACCGGATGTGTGGTATTTTCAGTCAACTTGTTTGTGACCCTGGAATGGAAGGGCCATCAGGGCGGTGAACGTTTTTGTAGTACTGCTTGAGGTCTACCGTGTCATATTTGTGGTAACAGCGTGTTCCACCGTATTTTGTGCTTGCCAGACCTTTTAGAGGTCTGGCAAGCACAGACATTTTTGTTATGGATCGGTTGTGATCCTCCGTATGCACTTTGTGCCGTGACCCCTTTTGGGGCTGTGGATCAGTTGTGATCCACTATTGGTGTATTTTTATCAGGACCGGCGAGTTGGTCAACTGGTTTGTGACCCTGGGATGGAAGGGCCACCGGGGCGGTGAACGTTTTTAGCTTAACTTGACATAGTCAAAATAAGCTATTGCCATCACGCGTGCGGAAGTCTGTGAGTCTGTTAGTCATATGCAGGTTTGGGGTCATGTCGAGATGAGAACGTCCCCTTTTGGTCGCGATCGGGCAACTGGTATGGCTGCCCAAGCCCAAAACCCGAAAACCATTAGCACAGTCTACAGGTCGTATTTATGAAGGGATTTCATTGTAACTTGGTAGGATGCCTCTGTATAATGCCTAGATGAGAACGTCCCCTTTTGGGCATGATCTATCAACCGTGATGGCTGCCCAAGCCCGAAACCCAAAAACTTTTAGCACAGTCTGCAGGACATGTTTAATGTGGAGGGATTTCATTGTAACTTGGTAGGATGACTCCTTAGGATGTCTAGATGAGAATGTCCCCATTTGGGCATGATCTGCCAACCGTGACGACTGCCCGAGCCCAAAACCCGAAAACCTTTAACACAGTCTTCAGGTCATATTTATTGAGGAATTTCATTGTAACTTGGTGGGTTCACTTCATACAATGTCTAGATGAGAAAGTCCCCTTTTGGACGTGATTGGGCAACTGTGACGGCTACAGGGGCCCAAAGCCCAAAAACCTTTAGCACAGTCTAGAGGTCATATTTATGAAGGGATTTCATTGTAACTTGGTAGGATGACTCCAAATAATGTCTAGATGAGAACGTCCCATTTTGATCACGATCATGCAGCCTTGATGGGTGCCCGAGCCCAAAAACCTTTAGCATAGGCAAAAGGTCATATTTATGGAAGGATTTTATTGTAACCTGTTAGGTTGACTCCATATAATTCCTAGATGATGACATCCCCTTTTGGTCGTGATTGGTCAGTTGTGATGGCTACAAGTGCCCGAAGCCTGAAAACCTTGAGCACAGTCTACAGGTCATATTTATGAAGGGATTTCTTTGTAACTTCTTAGGATCACTCCAGATGATGCCCAGATGAGATTGTCCCCTATGGTTGCGATCATTCAGCCATGATGGCTGCCCGAGCCCAAAGCCCGAAAAACCTTTAGCCCAGTCTACAGGTCATATTTATGAAGTGATTTTGTAACTTGGTAGGTTAACTTCATATAATGTCTAGATGAGAACGTCCCCTTTTGGACATGATTGGGCAACTGTGACGGCTAAAGGTGCCCGAAGCCCGAAAACCTTTAGCACAGTCTACAGGTCATATTTATGAAGGGATTTCATTGTAACTTCGTAGGATGACTCCAAATAATGTCTAGATGAGAACGTCCCATTTTGATCGCGATCATTCAGCCTTGATGGGTGCCCGAGCCCAAAAACCTTTAGCATAGGTAAAAGATCATATTTATGGAAGGATTTCATTGTAACCTATTAGGTTGACTCCATATAATGCCTAGATGATGACATCCTCTTTTGGTCGTAATTGGTCAGCTGTGATGGCTACAAGTGCCCAAAGCCCAAAAACCGTGAACACAGTCTACAGGTCATATTTATGACGGGATTTCATTGTAACTTCGTAGGATCACTCCAGATGATGCCCAGATGAGATTGTCCCCTTTGGTTGTGATCATTCAGCCATGATGGCTACCCGAGCCCGAAGCCCGAAAACCTTAAGCACAGTCTACAGGTCATATTTATGAAGGGATTTCATTGTAACTTGGTAGGTTGACTTCATATAATGTCTAGATGAGAATGTCCCCTTTTGGACATGATTGGGCAACTTTGACGGCTAAAGGTGCCCGAAGCCCGAAAACCTTTAGCACAGTCTACAGGTCATATTTATGAAGGGATTTCATTGTAACTTGGTAGGATGACTCCAAATAATGTCTAGATGAGAACGTCCCATTTTGGTCGTGATCATTCAGCCTTGATGGGTGCCCGAGCCCAAAAACCTTTAGCATAGGCAAAAGGTTATATTTATAGAAGGATTTCATTTTAACCTGTTAGGTTGACTCCATATAATGCCTAGATGATGACATCCCCTTTTGGTCGTGATTGGTCAACTGTGATGGCTATTGGTGCCCAAAGCCTGAAAACCTTGAGCACAGTCTACAGGTCATATTTATGAAGGGATTTCATTGTAACTTCGCAGGATCGCTCCAGATGATGCCCAGATGAGATTGTCTCCTTTGGTTGCGATCATTCAACCATGTTGGCTGCCCGAGCCCGAAGCCCGAAAACCTTTAGCACAGTCTACAGGTCATATTTATGAAGGGATTTCATTGTAACTTGGTAGGTTGACTTCATATAATGTATAAATGATAACGTCCCCTTTTGGACACGATTGGGCAACTGTGACGGTTTCAGGGGCCCAAAGCCCGAAAACCTTTAGAACAGTCTACAGGTCATAATTATGAAGGGATTTCATTGTAGCTTGGTAGGATGACTCCAAATAGTGTCCAGATGAGAACGTCCCCTTTTGGTCACGATCATTCAGCCTTGATGTCTGCTCAAGCCCAAAAACCTTTAGCATGTCTGTAAGTCGTATTTATGGAAGGATTTCATTGTAACTTGTTAGGTTGACTCCATATAATGCCTAGATGATGACATCCCCTTTTGGTCGTGGTTGGTCAACTGTGATGGCTACAGGTGCCTGAAGCCTGAAAATCTTGAGCACAGTCTACAGGTCATATTTATTAAGGGATTTCATTGTAACTTCATAGGATCACTCCAGATGATGTCCAGATGAGAATGTCCCCTTTTGGTTGTGATCATTCAACCATGATGGCTGCCCAAGCCTAAAGCCCGAAAACCTTTAGCACAGTCTTCAGATCATATTTATGAAGGGATTTCATTGTAACTTGGTAGGTTGACTTCATGTAATGTCTAGATGAGAACAGCCCCTTTTGGACACCATTAGGCAACTGTGTTGGCTACAGGGGCCCAAAGCCCGAAAATCTTTAGCACAGTCTACTGGTGATATTTATGAAGGGATTTCATTGTACCTTGGTATGATGACTCTAAATAATGTCTAGATGAGAACGTCCCCTTTTGGTCGCGATCATTCAGCCTTGATGGCTGCCCGAACCCAAAACCCCAAAACCTTTAGCATAGTCTATTGGTCATATTTATGGAAGGACTTCATTGTAACCCGTAAGTTTTGACTCCATATAATGCCTAGATGATGACATCCTCTTTTGGTCGTGATTGGTCAACTGTGACTGCTTCAGGGGCCCGAAGCTCCAAAACCTTGAGCACAGTTTACAGGTCATATTTATGAAGGGATTTCATTGTAACTTTGTAGGATCACTCCAGATGATGCCCAGATGAGAATGTCCCCTTTTGGCTGTGATCATTCAACCATGATGGCTGCCAGAGCCTAAAGCCCAAAAACCTTTAGCACAGTCTACAGGTCATATTTATTAAGGGATTTCATTGTAACTTGGTAGTTTGACTTCATATAATGTCTAGATGAGAACGTTCCCTTTGGACGCAATTGGGAAACTGACGGCTACAGGGGCCTGAAGCCCGAACCTTTAGCACAGTCTACAGGCCATATTTATGAAGGGATTTTAATGTAACTTGATAGGATGACTCGTTTTGGAATAATTTCACTGTAACTTGATAACTTTTGTTGATATACGTTAACTGTGAGGGCCACATACATTAACTGTGAGGTCATATTAACCCACCCCTCAGCTCTTTAGTACAGTGTACACCTCATATAATTTTTATCATAAACATAGCATACAGGGAACAGAAATGAACATATTCCCAATTATCACAATTCTTGTCTTATTTCATAATCCTTTCATAAACATTGGACATTATCCTTTTCATCAAACACAACACACAAGTTAAGCTACAGTGTCATTGACACTTTCATTGTAGTACCGCTTGAGGTCTACCGTGTCATATTTGTGGTAACAGCGTGTTCCACCGTATTTTGTGCTTGACAGATTTAGAGGTCTTCAAGTGTTATGGATCGGCCGTGATCCTCTGTAATTTAGTATGCACTTTGTGTCGTGACCCCTTTTGGGGCTGTGGATCAGTTGTGATCCACCGTTGTGTGCATGCACCCTAGGCAGTCAGGGCTCCCCTTGAGTAAAATGGTCGGGGCCTAAAAAAAGTGTCCCACATATTGAGGTCGGGGCTGATTTTCCATTTTGTCCATTATTGTTAGTGCTTTTTGGTGGAAAATGTCTGGGCTTGAAAAAAAGCCCCCAGAAAGTGCTCCTCGGGGCTGACCTCGGGGCCTGGGCTGATCAGCCCGGACTCAAGGCAAGCCCTGGGCAGTCTATTCATTTGATACATGATATATGTTATCTTTAATGATTTTATGTAGAGCTGTGCGGTATCGGTATTTTGAGTTCGGTATCGGTTTCGGTATTTTCTACTGCAATACCTCGGTTACGGTTTCGGTATCGGTATTCAGTGAGAGATTCAAAACGTAGTGAAATAAAGTCAGATAATTTCAGTCATGAGCTTATAGTACACATTTTGTCGCCTCAGACCTACAATGTTCTATGTCCCACTGGGACATAGAACACTGTAGCATTCAAAGTTCAAACGAGGATTTGTTACAAGATATTGGCTTTGTCAGTCTGGAAGTCTTGTGGACTGAACAGGGATGTTTGATGACCGATTACAGTATATTTATAAATTATATTTGTTTGTATTCTTCATTGATACATTCAATAATGTGTCGTATTTATTAAAAGATATATGTCAACTGTGTTTGTTATTACTCGTGTATCGTATTTATTAAAAGATATATGTCAACTGTGTTTGTTATTACTCACGCCAGTAAAAGAAGGAATGCTCCGGTGCATGTGTTCAGGTAAGAACGAGGTAAGTTGAATTCAAATGGTAAATCCAAATGTAAAACTACAAAGAAAAATGCTTTATTCCCATGCCATTTAAACGAATTGCACGTGCGAACAAATAGGTCATGAAGTCGGGATGCGACGGAAATTCCCGAAAGTGTGAATGTAAAGTAAAAGGGAAGTAACTGCATGATTCTTGTTAATCTTCTTCAAAGGGAATTCCCCTTAAAAAATGCATGTGGTGTGCTGTGTAAACAATTTGATTGCCTTGCGAATTTCGTAAATAACTCATACCAATATCCAAAATATGTTGAGATATACAACCACGGAATATTCTATTGTGAATTATTACTGGAGATGTTGAAGACATGAACAGGTACCGTAATTATTTTGAAGGAAATTAATTGCATGCGGTTTCGAATTTTCGATTGTTCTCCACCCCTCCACTCACCGGGTCACCGAGAAAAAAAAAATCAACAAGAACACATTGAGTATAATCTCCTATTTTTATTTTATTTTTTTTATATATATTTTTGTTTAAATTTTATTTTGTGATCAAGTTAATGCACAACACAGAAATAAGAAATAAAGAGGTGAAATAAAATAAACAAATTTTCAAAGCAGGTGAATCGCTGTGATACAAACCGTCGACATGGGCCGATCTGGTGTCCGTTCAGTCCTCATATCACTGTTGAAAACTTGCTGAAAAATAATTACCTTTGAATAAGTCGCACCCCAATTTTGGTCCCGTTTTTCCAAGCAAAAAGATGCGACTTATACACGGACATATACGGTACGTTCGTAATTTCGTAAAAATACTAAAAAACCCGTGATTCTGGGTGAGTATAAAGTGCAGTCTGTTCTCATACCGTTCGTGTCCGGTATTACGGTATTTCGTTCGAGGTCGGTTCGGTTTGCCGGTATTGGCTAAAACCGCAGTATACGGTTTCGGTTTCGGTATACCGCACAGCTCTAATTTTATGTGTTATGTGCTTATATCAGTATCTTGGTGTATTTTTATCAGGACCGACAAGTTTGGCTCTGTTTTCATTTTAGTATGACAGCCTTTCATGATTAAAGTCCTCAATACGTTTTTTTATTGTGAAATTTCTCTTTTATCATTTCAGTATGCCGAAACGGTCACTAGGGTTAATCGATGATTTGTTGCAGTTTTTCAGCCTTCAAGTTCCAAGAGGTTTAGTTTACCTTGTGTTCACACTGTTTCATCCCCGATTGAGGAACAAAGGACACATGCTAGAATTCATAAGGCACTCCCCTCATCTTCAGTTCACACCGTATTGGGTGGCACAGCTCACACTGTGACATCAGGGTCACCTCATGAATTGGCATCCAATTTTGACAAACGATCGACAGCCTCCCAGATTCAGACAAATGTTATTCCAATCATAACAACTCATCATGCACCTTTTAGCATGCCTAATTCCTTTTTAGTCAGTGACACTTCAAGGATTAATTCAACCTCAGAATGGGCTGTATCACCCATTTGCCAGGTTTCTTCTGAATCTCTTTGACACAATATCCTCTGCATTCACAAGACTTTCCTCCAACCGTTTCATTTACTTCCGCAGATCAATCATCACATCTTTCACAGGATATTACTGGTCAGTTCAGTGGACATTGTTATGCGAGGGACAAGAGACAAATGGATGCTCCTTTGTCAGACTCCATTTCCTTAACAGTCAATTTGCCTTCCCAGTTTCTTGCTTTGAATGATGAGCCTGCCAGGGAGAAAGCCATTTCAGATGCTGTTGTAACTGCTTTACGTTCTGTCAGGGGGTCGGAAAACCAGTCTTCCGGTGCCATTTCATCCTCTTGTACCACCATAGCTTTGAATCCTTTTACTCTGTCTATGGGTCAACCGTCTTCTAGTCTTATAGGTAAAGATTTTATTTCTTCGGCTCTTCCTCACACATTTCATGTTTCACAAAAATTGAAAGGTCAGATTTGGGCTAATGAACATGTCAACTTTCCATCTCTTTTACCCAGCAGGATAGCGAGGGGTCATACACTATGTCAGTATGGGACTTGGGCGAGGGCCCTTCCTTAATCTGGGTTCCCAAAACACCCAAAGTGATTTCTCCAATTTCACAGTGGTTTATAGCTTTTGAAATTGTTTGTTTCATTTATGTCGAAAAATTTTCAGATCAAATGCAGTCCCTGCTGCAATATCAGTCTAAGGTTCGTCATTTGAACAAAATTGGCTATGATTGGGCCTTCTATGATCATCACTTTTGTTTATTGAAACAGTTAACACCATCTTTAGCTTGGGATTCCATTCACTGGGAATTGTATTTGAAAGCCATGCCTAGTGTGAGGTCTTCCACAGGTTCCTCCCATCAAAATTTTGCAAGCAAGAAATATTCAGTTCGTGGTCGCCCAGTCACTCCGTCTATTCCTAAGGGATTTTGTTTCCGTTTCCATGATGGGTTTGGGTGTGTGGGAAAATGTTGTTTTTCTCATCAGTGCTTCCATTGTAATCAGGATCACATTGCTTCCAAATGTACTGACCGGTACAGTTCTTCACGCCGTAATTTGCAGTTTCCAAAGGTCAACAACTCGGGTGAGCAGTCCTTTCGTGATGGATACAGTGGACATCCTTCCAAGTCCATCAGTAGTAACCCCAATATTTATTATTTATTTATTTATTGGTGTTTATGGTCACATACTTATGCACAATGGCTAATCGTAACCATGACAGATTTACGGGTGGAGGAAGCCGGAGTACCCGGAGAGAACCACCGAGCAACGACGAGCAGCTGTCAGCTCTCCAACATCATAACTCTGAACTCTGCACCGCAGCACAGGCAGGGTTAGATTGGTTGAAGACATGCGCACCATCGACGCGCAGTACACCTCAGTACACAGCGTCATCGTGCCCCCATGTAGGCAATCGGGGTGAAGTGTCTTGCCCAAGGACACAACGCGGTTGCAGCAGGTGGGATTCGAACTGAGGACCTCTCGGCTTGCAGCCTGCACCTATACCAACTGAGCCACTGCGCCCCCAGTAACCCCAATCAAAGTAGAGGTACTCAGTGAATTGTTATTGGGTTACGACTCAGAGTCTGCTGCTTCTTTAGTTGATGGTTTCCAAGCCGGGTTTCGTCTGGGCATTTCTGGTGTGGTTCAGTGTGAGGATTCAAAAAACCTCCAGTCTGCTTTTGATTTTCCGGATATTGTACAAAAGAAAATTTCCAAAGAAGTCCTGATGGGTCGCTTGGCAGGTCCTTTCTGTGTATTTCCTTTTCCGAATTTAGTAGTATCGCCCATTGGTGTGGTTCCAAAGAAATCCCCAGGCGAATATCGTATGTTCCACCATCTTTCATTTCCTCAGGGAGATTCTGTGAATGATAGTATACCCAAAGAGGCTTCCACGATTCATTATCAATGTATTGAAGATGCTATTGATCTTATTTCTCTCGGCAGTGGTTGTTTTATGGCCAAAACGGATATTCAGTCGGCTTTTTGGCTCATTCCAGTTAATTCCCTTGACCACCCATTTCTTGGTTTTAAGTGGGATAATTGTCTCTCGCTTTTTGAAAAAAAAAGGGGAGATATTAAATTCAGGGTGTCCTTTCGTCCTTCCGTGTTTTTCGTTTCCAGACTCTAACTTTCCTTAGAGCGACCAGATTTTGATGAAATCTGGGCAGTAGATCACTTTCATCAATTGTGGGTCCAAGTTTGAATATGGGCATTTTTTTAATATTTAATTAGGTTGCTGAAATTTGATTGGCTAATTCTTTCCAGACTCTAACTTTCCTTAAAATCAACCGATTTCGATGAAATTTCATACATGGATTACTTCTATCAATACCTAGGTCAGGTTCGAATATGGGAAATTTTGTACCGAAAATCCTTGCGTCTGCCTGTCTGACTGCCCTGTGCGTCAACGCACCTTGGACTAAAAGCCGTATTTATGAACTGCGGCCATTTTGTTCCGAAATTGGGTGTAATCAGTTTTTTGAACAGAACTTCTATATGAAAGTTCGGATTTGAATAAATTTTTGTATGAATGTTTAATAACATGCAATACCTCACATATAATACGGGTTTTGTTCTCGTGCAAAAATTATGCAAATTATGGAAACTTTGATTTATTCAGTGCTACTACTAATACACAGTAAGTGCACACCTTCCGTGTTTTTCGTTTCCAGAATCTAACTTTCCTTAAAGTGGGTCCAAGTTCGAACATGGGCATTTTCCGTGCATATTTAATTAGGTTGCTTAAAATTGATTGGCTGATGGTTTCCAGACTCTAACTCTGCAGAACCTTTTTTTTACTTTTGTCAAAAATGCTTTTTTTGTTAAAGTTTGTGGTTAAAAATCCAGACAAAAATTACCCCCCCCCCCCCCCCCCCCCCCCAAATTAGGCATTTTTTTTTTTCTCGAACATCCATTTTGAACTATTTACAGTCACTACATGCGGAACCTTTTTTTAAACTCACTTAACCCCCACCCCCATCCCCACCCCCACCCCCCAGGGGGCCAATTAGGCACTTTTTTTCTTTCGTCACAAATGCAGTTTTACAGTCTTGGTTAAAGTTTGTGGTTAAAAACCCAGACAAACACCACACCCCCCACCCCCATGGTGCTAGTTAGGTATTTTTTTTTTCTCTGCTCAAAATGCATTCTGAAGGATTTAGACTGACCACATGTGGAAAAAAAATGGACTCCCCTAACACACCCCCACTCTCCCCCACCCCACCTCCTCCTCACCCAGGGCCATTCATGCAATATTTTTTCTTTGGTACAAAATGTATTTTTAGCCTGACTATAGTCAGGGCCATAGTCATGACTTTCGTCCGTCCATCAGTCTGCAAACAATTGGTTTCCAACTGATGACTCCAGTTTGGATTATTTGATTTCAACCAAAGTTGAGATGTGTATTTTCCAGCTAGTAATACAGGCCAGGTTTCAATATAGGTTCCACAACTCCCCCCCCTCTCCCCCCACACACACACACACACACACACACACACACACACACACACACACACACACACACACACACACACACACACACAGTCTTGTCTTCCCTACATACCGAGGTACCCCATTGTTTGTCCTTTGTGTGGACTAACGGTTTCAACCTCGTTTTGCCGGTACAGTTCTGGGAAAACAACCGAGGTAAAGGGTTTCTTTTGTCTTTTGTACCTCGGTGTTATAGCCCCCATATTATATTGAGATTGATATATCCTGAAGTTGATAATTATGTGAGAAAGATTTTTTTTTATTTCTGCATTTTCTGACTGGTCTAACTCTTTTGCACTCAGTGACCTTGTTTACATCTTTGTTACACTGATATATTGTACATATAGCTGTTGATTGTTTAATTGTTTAAATAGGTCAATGACCTTGTTTACTTGAACTTTAACAGAATTCTTTAGAAACTAATAGAACATTTCAGAAACTTCTTTTTCTGGGACATTCTATCTGGTTACTATATAAAGGTTTGTCAACAGAATTCAAAAACTCATTTTAGAAAGCCATTTCAGAAGAACTTATTTTCACAGCAGTTGTTTCCATTGGAGATTATTATTGTTTCAGAACAGTGCATTTATTATAGAAGCAGTGCTTCTTTGTGAATTTGGAAGATTGATTCCAAAAGAGAATTTTTGAAGAGAATTTGTTCGTCTTGGAAAAGAGAATTTATACTTTCTGTGAAACAGAATTATATTATTTTGTGAAAAGCCAGGATTCTACTGGATTGTTTGGAAATTACCTGTGGTGCCAATACTTCTTGGATTTTTACTCCATTTGAATATTACAGAGCATTTTATTATATTTTATTGGAGACTGCTGAAATTTTCAAAGTGAAAATTTTATTACAAATCTACGGGATACTTTTATTGAAGAGACATTCTTGGATTTAATACTACATGTACCAGCTGGTAACTTTCTTCACAAGATACTTCACAGGATTACTGATCCATTCTGTCAAACTGTACTTTGGACTAATTCAATAATTGATAAGTACCACTGTTTTTTATTTTCTGTAAACCAATTAGTGTAAAAGATCTTTGTATCATTTTTTTTATATATTAATTCTTTTTAATTAAATTTCAGAATAGTTAAATTCATAGTTTTGTTGCTGATTCTCAGATTTCTTTCTATTACCAATATCATTAATAATTCCACACCGTAACAGAAATTGGGGGCTCGTTGCTGAGATTGAATACAAGATAACGAGAAAACTTTATTTGCATATTGCAATTATTATTTGGCTCACTTTTAAAACATTTAAATTTTCTTAGAAAATTTCAGTATTATTATTTATATTCTGAGAACCAGCAAACCTTTTCATCATGGTATTTATTGTGACAGAATTTATTTCTGAATTTGAAAGCTCTCCTAGTTTGGCTCTTTTAGAATCTCTTAAGAAGGAGGATTTATTTCAACTTGCTCAGTATCTAAAATTACCTGCCACCCCTGGTCTGAACAAACATAAACTTAAACAGCTCATTGTTAATCATTATATGGAGGAAGGCCTTTTGCCTCAGTCTGAAACTCTCCCCTCTGAACCACAACCCACTGATGCCCTTGAACTCAAAAAGTTAGAATTGGAACTAAAGAGATTAGAAATGCAACAAGAAATGAAAAGGCAGGAAAATGAAATGAAATTAAAAGAATTAGAAGCTCAAAAAGAAAGGGAACAAATTCAGGCTCAAAAAGAAAGGGAACAAATTCAGGCTCAAAAAGAAAAAGAGGATAGGGAATGAAAATTAAGGGAAATAGAAGCTCAAAAAGAAATGCACTTAAAAGAATTAGAAATTCAGGCCCAAAAGGAAATAAAAATAAAAGAATTAGAATCTCAACGTCAAGGCTCAAATGTAATTTCTCCAAGTAGATTTGATGCAACTAAACATGTTAGGCTAGTTCCCCCCTTTCAAGAAAAAGAAGTTGATAAATATTTTTCACATTTTGAAAAAGTGGCAACAAGTTTAGAGTGGCCAAGGGATGTCTGGACTTTGCTATTGCAAAGTGTTTTGAAAGGGAAGGCCCAAGAAATCTATTCTGCTCTATCTTCTGAGCAAAGCAACAATTATGACGCTGTTAAAGAGGCAATACTTAAGGCATATGAACTTGTTCCAGAGGCATATATGCAGAAATTCAGAAATTATTATAAAAATGAAAATCAAACTCATGTGGAATTTGCCAGAGAAAAGCAAATTTATTTGACAGGTGGTGCCACTCAAAAGAAATAGGGAAAGATTTTACAAAATTAAAGGAAATGATGCTGATTGAGGAGTTTAAAGGAAAGATACATTCAGATATAAAGGCCCACCTGGATGAACAAAAAGTTGACACGTTAAATAGAGCAGCAGTACTGGCAGATGACTATGCCCTAACTCATAAAATGAGTCGTAACTCCACAAATTTTTGGCCTCACAAGAATTCTTTCCAAAGTGGACCTAGACCTACTTCAGATAAAACTCATCCTTCTAATCATCCTTCCAATCCTCCAAACTTTTCACCACCCAAATTTAATAGGAAGCCTAATGAGAATAAGCCATCTAATGCCAATCCCACACCATTACGACCCAACAGTTCAAGTAAAACTTGTAATTATTGTAAGAAACCAGGTCATTTATTATCTGATTGCTGGCTGTTAAAAAGGAAAAATGAGTCCTCAACTTCACAGAATGCACCAGCATGTGCTCCATGCCCTGAAAATTATGTTATAAAGCAAGATGCTTTAGAAAATTATAAGCCATTCATTTCTGGAGGCTTTGTTTCCCTTGATGGGGATAAGCACTGTTCCTTACCAATAAAAATACTGAGAGACACAGGAGCTACTCAGTCATTAATGTTAGAAGGCATTTTGCCATTTTCTGAAGAAAGTGCTACAGGGGCACAAGTTCTAATATCAGGTATTGAGTCAAACTCTTTAAAGGTCCCACTTCATAAAATAAATTTAAGAAGTAGCTTAGTAAATGGGACTGTGACAGTAGGAATCAGACCTACTCTACCTGTAAAAGGTATTTCTTTATTATTGGGAAATGACTTAGCTGGTGACAAAGTCACTGTAGAACCTCAAGTGGTGGATAAGCCGAGCACAGATGAAAGTATTATTAATTTGAAGGAATGTTTTCCTTTTGCCTTTCCAGCATGTGCTGTGACTCGGTCCATGGCAAAGAAAACTGAGGTTGATAACAACCTCAATTGTGTTGATTTAAACAGCAAAGCTGAGGATAAGAACAGTCACAGAATTATGGATTCTGAAGATATTGATTTGTCTCAGACATTTTTGAGTCAGTGTGATGACTCCTCTAGAAATTGTAAAGAGGTCACTACACCTGAGAGTGATAGGGGGACCTCCTTGAATGTCATTTCCCGGACATCTTTAATTCAGGAACAGGAAAGTGATCCTGACCTTGCCGAGCCACGTGAAAAGGCTCTAACAGAGACAGAAGCCCAGAACTCCCCTGTCTGTTATTTTAAAAAATCTGATGTACTCATGAGGAAATGGCGACCACCAGAAGTACCCTCCAATAGTAACTGGGAGGTTATTTATCAAATAGTTGTCCCCACTAAATACCGGAATGAAATAATAAGCCTGGCTCATGAAAATCCAATGGCTGGACATTTGGGAGTTAGGAAAACCTACTCTCGTATTCAACAGTGTTTTTACTGGCCCAAGCTTCGACAGGATGTTGTCGAATTTTGTAAAACCTGCCACACCTGTCAAATTGTAGGAAAACCCAACCAGAAGATTCCTCCTGCTCCCCTTCAACCAATCCCTGCTTTTGAGGAGCCATTTAGTAGAATTATTATTGATTGTGTTGGCCCACTGCCTAGAACAAGATCTGGAAATGAATATCTTCTTACCATCATGTGTGCTTCTACACGATTTCCTGAAGCTATACCTCTAAGAAATATTAAAACTAAGACAATAGTTAAGGCCTTGATAAAATTTTTTACAACTTTCGGTCTACCCAGGTCAGTGCAATCGGACCAAGGCTCAAATTTTATGTCAAACCTTTTTCAGCAGGTGATGTATGAGCTCAAAATTAAGCAGTACACATCAAGTGCCTACCATCCCGAAAGTCAAGGAGCTCTAGAACGCTTTCATCAAACACTGAAGACCATGATAAAGGCATATGGGGAGGATAATGAGAAGGATTGGGATGAAGGAGTACATCTCCTCTTATTTGCAGTCCGTGAGACTGTACAGGAATCTCTGGGGTTCAGCCCTTTTGAATTAGTGTTTGGACACTCAGTGAGGGGTCCACTCACTGCTTTGAAGGAGAAATGGCTCGAGGAAGAGCCACCTGAAATTTCTCTTCTGGACTATGTGTCCACTTTTAAGGAAAAACTGCACCAGGCCAGAGAAATGGCAAATAAACATTTACAGAAAGCCCAGAGTCATATGAAGACCTGGTATGATAAAAAGGCAAAATTTCGCACCTTTAAACCTGGGGACAAGGTGCTAGTCTTATTCCCTTTAAAGGGCAATGCTTTACAAGCAAGATATTCAGGCCCTTATATTGTTAAGCACAAGATCAGTGATACTGATTATGTTGTTGAGACTCCCGATAGACTCAAAAATACTCAGCTGTGCCATATAAATATGTTGAAAACTTATTATGAGAGAGAACCAAACTCTCTACCAGTCTCAACAGTCACCCACATGGATGAGCTGGAAAATCCTGTAGAGGATATTCATGAAGGCGGCGAAAATGTACCTCTGAAGTTACAGAACTCAGATGTCCTGAGAGATCTACAAAATAAAACTGATTATTTACTGCCTGACCAAAGAAAGGATTTACTTGATTTAATTTTCAAATATCAACACTTATTTCCCGATGTGCCTAGTAGGACATCTGTTATTTTTCATGATGTTGATGTAGGAGAGGCAAATCCCATCAAACAGCATCCATATAGATTGAACCCTTTCAAAGCTGAGATCATGCGAAAGGAAATACAGTATATGATGGACAATGATATCATAGAACCTAGCCATAGCAACTGGAGTTCACCCTGTATACTCGTCCCAAAACCTGATGGCAGTTACCGATTTTGTACGGATTACCGAAAGGTGAACAGCCTCACCAAAACAGACAATTATCCAATTCCAAGAATTGATGACTGCATTGACAAACTTGGCCATGCTAAATTTGTGACAAAATTTGACTTGTTAAAGGGTTATTGGCAAGTCCCTTTAACAGAAAAAGCAAAAGAAATATCTGCTTTTGTTACCCCATTTGGGTTGTATCAATATAAAGTAACCCCTTTTGGCATGAAAAACTCTCCGGCAACGTTCCAGCGCATGGTTAACCACTTAATTGCAAACCTAGATCACAGTGAAGCTTATATTGATGATGTTATTATACACACAGATACAAATTGGGCTGATCATCTAAAGCATATTCAAGAATTTTTTGACAAAGTGACCCAAGCCAACCTAACTATTAACTTGGTAAAATCAGAATTTGGCAAAGCAACTGTAAATTATTTAGGTCATGTTGTGGGGCAGGGGCAGGTGAGGCCGATTGCGGCTAAAGTTGATGCCATTGTAAATTTTCCAGTACCAAACTCTAAAAAAGAGCTCATGAGACTCATAGGCATGGCTGGATATTATAGAAAATTTTGTTTAAATTTTTCAGATGTTGTCTCCCCTTTGACCAGTTTATTGAGCAAAAGGGTTAGGTTTGTTTGGACTGAGGAATGTCAGAAATCCTTTAACAGAATAAAAACTTTATTAAATAATTCCCCTGTCCTGGCCAGTCCCAATTATGAAAAGCCCTTCAAATTATTCATAGATGCAAGTGACAATGGAGCAGGTGGGTATATTGCCCAGGAAGATTCCCAAGGTATTGATCACCCTGTATGTTATTTTTCCAGAAAATTTCTCAAACATCAAAAGAATTACTCTACAGTAGAAAAAGAAACTTTGGCTCTAATTTTGGCATTAACCCATTTTGATGTGTATCTAGGAACCGCCCAATGTCCAATTACAGTTTACACCGATCATAACCCCTTAACATTTATCAATAAAATGAAAAACAAGAATCAAAGATTATTGCGGTGGAGCTTAGCCCTTCAAGAATATAATTTACAGATTAGGCATATTTCGGGAAGAGATAATGTTGTAGCTGATGCTCTTTCCAGAATATCCTAATTTAAAATGATATGATCGGTCCCTATTCACTTCAAGTGTATATATGTTTATTAAAAAAAAAAAATGTGAAGATTATGGTGTGTGTGTATTGTAAACCAGTCAGAGTCTGCTAAAATTATGTAAGAAGTTTTCAGTACCTTCAAACTTTTTCTTTTAAGGCGGGGTGTGTTATAGCCCCCATATTATATTGAGATTGATATATCCTGAAGTTGATAATTATGTGAGAAAGATTTTTTTTTATTTCTGCATTTTCTGACTGGTCTAACTCTTTTGCACTCAGTGACCTTGTTTACATCTTTGTTACACTGATATATTGTACATATAGCTGTTGATTGTTTAATTGTTTAAATAGGTCAATGACCTTGTTTACTTGAACTTTAACAGAATTCTTTAGAAACTAATAGAACATTTCAGAAACTTCCTCTTCTGGGACATTCTATCTGGTTACTATATAAAGGTTTGTCAACAGAATTCAAAAACTCATTTTAGAAAGCCATTTCAGAAGAACTTATTTTCACAGCAGTTGTTTCCATTGGAGATTATTATTGTTTCAGAACAGTGCATTTATTATAGAAGCAGTGCTTCTTTGTGAATTTGGAAGATTGATTCCAAAAGAGAATTTTTGAAGAGAATTTGTTCGTCTTGGAAAAGAGAATTTATACTTTCTGTGAAACAGAATTATATTATTTTGTGAAAAGCCAGGATTCTACTGGATTGTTTGGAAATTACCTGTGGTGCCAATACTTCTTGGATTTTTACTCCATTTGAATATTACAGAGCATTTTATTATATTTTATTGGAGACTGCTGAAATTTTCAAAGTGAAAATTTTATTACAAATCTACGGGATACTTTTATTGAAGAGACATTCTTGGATTTAATACTACATGTACCAGCTGGTAACTTTCTTCACAAGATACTTCACAGGATTACTGGATTCTGTCAAACTGTACTTTGGACTAATTCAATAATTGATAAGTACCACTGTTTTTTATTTTCTGTAAACCAGTTAGTGTAAAAGATCTTTGTATCATTTTTTTTATATATTAATTCTTTTTAATTAAATTTCAGAATAGTTAAATTCATAGTTTTGTTGCTGATTCTCAGATTTCTTTCTGTTACCAATATCAATAATATTTCCATACCGTAACACTCGGTAAGGCGAAACACGCAAACTCTTTTGTCTAGTTACCTCGTCAAGTTGGTAAGACAAACCCACACACACACACACACACACACACACACACACACACACACACACACACACACACACACACACACACACACACACACACACACACACACAGAGAGTCTTGTCTTCCCTACATACCGAGGTACCCCATTGTTTGTCCTTTGTGTGGACTAACGGTTTCAACCTCGTTGTGCCGGTACAGTTCTGGGAAAACAACCGAGGTA
Organism: Pictodentalium vernedei; assembly: GCA_031216915.1. Classification (NCBI taxonomy): domain Eukaryota; kingdom Metazoa; phylum Mollusca; class Scaphopoda; order Dentaliida; family Dentaliidae; genus Pictodentalium; species Pictodentalium vernedei. Next base: position 231,252,114 of record CM062289.1, on the reverse strand, counting down.
AAGGGTTTCTTTTGTCTTTTGTACCTCGGTAAGGCGAAACACGCAAACTCTTTTGTCTAGTTACCTCGACACACACAAATGTGCCACTTAGGCAATTATTCCCAAAATGCATTTTGAAGGATTGGGAGTTATTACATGCAAAAAAGAAAATTGACTCATATAGCCTTGGAACATGGCTTTATGTGCTGCATCTTTAATCCTTTACCTAACACAAGTTGAAGCCAACAGTACAAATTATTTTTCTGAATCCTCAGATTTTTTCATTTTTTATTTACTTCTAACCATGGCTTATTACTCCTTATTGGACCAAGCTCATCAAGTTTGTTCCATTAATAGGTCATGAGGTATGTTTTGAAGTAGAGAAATGAAAAAATAAAATGAATAGCAAATTTTGTATACCACGAGTGTACCACGAGTGCAGATATGGCAGATTCGTTAGGTAAACTGTTAACAAAAAATGGCTCCGACTATTTTGCATCTAAGCATTGCCATTCCTGGGACAGTCGGGCTGCATGCGTGACATCACTCTAGTTTTTGTTGAAACAGAATTCATAAATGTGTGCATTTTCAAGCAATTCTTCTTTGAAACTACAAGGCCAAATGGTTTGAAAAAACTTAATGTGACTGATGACTGTAACCCCCTCTACCAAGGATCCTTATTTTAATCTTCATCGGGTTGCAATTAAGGCTGCAGTTGTGGCTTATAGTTACTATAGAAACCCTATAGGAAATCACATTTTCATCATCTTCACTGAAAGTACTGAGCCAATGTGAACCAGACTTGGCAGGCATTGTCTATGAGAGGTTCTCTGTAACTGTTACTCATTTTATTCCTGTTGGCTGAAAAAACGTGGCCGCCAGAAGCATTCTTTGATTCTGATTGGTCAATTTTGAAAACTCTTCTTCTCTGAAACCACAGGGCCAAATGTTTTGAAACTTTGCATGGTTGATAACTGGGACACCCTCCGCCAACATTTCTCATTTTAATGTTGATCGTTTTGCAAACATGGCCACAATTGTGGTTTATTGTTACTATAGAAAAAACCTATAGGAAATCACATTTTCATTTTCTCTCTGGAACTATTGAGCTGATGTGAACCAAAACTTGGCAAGAATTGTCTCTAGGAGGCCCTCCACAAACGATCCTCTTTTTGTTCCTATTGGCTGGAAAACATGGCCACCAGAGACATTCTGTGATTCTGTTTGATGGATTCAGATGTTTTGAAACTTCACGTGATTGAAGACTGGGACACCTACCAATGATCCTCATGTAATTTTGATGTAATGTTGCAAACATGGCCACAATTGCAGCTCATAGTTACCATGGAAAGCCTATGGGAAATCACATTTTTATATGTATTTCCAGGTTAGCGATTACAGGCTCTGTAGAGCCTCTAGTTTCTTCATAGCTGTTTGGGAAGACACCTGCCAGTTTTATCTTAGTCAGTTTTTGAAGTATGTGACTCGGTTGGGGTTCCAATTGCCATTGAAAAAACTTTGCAACCAACTACATGTTTAACCTCTCTGAGTATTGAACTTAACACTATACATATGTCTGCTCGCCTTCCTCATGACAAATTGGTAAAGTGTAAAGACATGATTGATTCTTTATTGCATCAGGAAAAGGCCTCTTTGAAGGAGTTACAGTCTTTAATTGGGCTTCTGAATTTTGCTTGTTTGGTTGTTTTACCTGGCCGAGTATTCCTTCGTCGTCTTATTAATCTTACAGTTGGTCTTTCGAAGGCTCATCACAGGAGACGAATAACTAAACAGGTGAAATTAGCTCTTCAGTTGTGGCTAATTTTCTTAAACAATTTTAATGACTGGCCTTTCCTATTTTCACAAAATTTATCATTTGCTTGATCCAACTCAGCAGTTTCTTGTTAAGAAACTGTTAGCTGGAATACAGCATTTGCGACCATCAAATGATATCCGCCTCCCTCTCACATTGCCCTTACTGCATCGATTGCTTTTCAGTTTACGTAGCTGCTGGGCTAGACTAGTGCTTATCAGTGCAGCTTGTACCAATCCCTATTTAGCATCGCATTTTTTGCTTTTGCTCGAATTGGAGAATTATGTCCAGTAACTTCACAACAAAAGTCTCGGGTTCTTCCGTTGGGGGGTGTGTGTTTCTGGCCTGGGGATTTGGGCCTTACTATTATTTTGGCATTTCGTAATTTTAAACATAATCTAGGGAGTATGTTACCCATTATGTTACTATTAGGTCTCGACCAGATGCTGATTTTTGTTCTGTTCAGTTGTTACAACGTTATCTATCTCTGCGGGGGGTGATAGATGGTCCGCCTTTTGCTTTTTCCCAGGGTACCCATGTTTTTTGTTGTAATTTTGATACGATATTTAAAAGATGCTTGAACTTCTGCCATTTAAGCTCCACAGTCTTCAAAGGACATAGTTTCAGGATTGGCGTGGCAACGTGGGCTGCCAGTAGTGCTTATTCTGATGCGCAAATTAGATCTATGGGCCGTTGGAAATCCAATGCCTTTCAGTCCTATATTCACTGTCCCTCGCTACATTAATTCTTGGACTTAAGTTTGTGGATTCAATGGCACTGGAAGCTGTGTGGGGTATTCCGGTTATTAGTTCCACTCTGCTTGGGCAGTAGTGGCATTATTTTTTCTTTTCTCATGGGGATTATTCTGTCTAGTGCAGTCCGTTGGTCTTTAATACTTGTGCCGCCTTCAAACGGTGCTTGGGCATAGTTTGTGGAGATGGCTCGGTGACCTGAGCTGTGGGCTCTCTGTATGCATCTATTGCTTGTTGAATTGCAGATTATTGTTTATTTTTTCATGCTGATATAGCCTGCACATCGTGCTTGGGCACTGTGTGCTGATGACTTATAGACTTGAGCAATAGGCTCTTTCTGTATGTGTATACCTTCCCTATAATAGTGCTGATTGTTGTTATTTAATGTTTGGTGCTTGGGCATCATTTGTGCAGTTGATTTTCAGGTTTCTTTGCTAGGCTCTCTGTCTCCATGTATGTGTTTTTGAATCATTATAGTTCTGACTGTTATTTATTGACGGTTCTGCCTGCACAAAGTGCTTGGGCACTGTGTGCATCGATCATTGGCTTAGAGACCTGAGCTTATGCTCTTTGTTTGTGTTGTGTATATTGTTGTGCTGGGTGTGTTAACTTTAGGCGCCGCTGGTCCAACATACCCGTGGTGCTTGGGCATCATGTGGGTTCTTAGCTTTGGGGCCTGCTTGATATACTATCTTTGTATATATGTACATTGAATTTTTTGTTTAATATTTGTTTCTTTGACTGCATAGGTCAATGATAAAATTGTCTGTGTAAGTGACTGAATGGTTCCCGGGCCTTGTCCAGGCATAGCTAGTTTCCCCCTTTTCCCAGGGGTTCTGTTGCTGACCTCTCTTCTTATTTTGTTGCATGTGTTTTCCCGTTGTTGGCTACCGTTGGCCACGTTCTACAGTCGGATGTGGCACTTGTGTCTGGCTTTCCACTTCTGCACATTATACTTAGTGTATGATATTTCCGTGCGGTGGGGTTTGTACCCCTCATTGTGTAACAGTGCTTGGGCCTGGCTTGGGACTCATTTGGACTCACTCGTTTACCAGCATCAGTTGTTCCTGGGGGAGTTTCAAGTTGACTATTGTTTCACGTTTTTTTGTTTTTTTTGTTTGTGGGTTTTCTCCCTCTTTTGTGCTTGTGGGCGG